>RBNK01001385.1:0-15713 GCA_003990785.1 Endogone sp. FLAS-F59071 | reverse complement strand
GCTAATGCTATATATTCTGCCTCAGTTGTTGATAGGGCAATGGTTGCTTGGCATTTGCTTGACCAGCTGATGGCTCCTCCTGATAGGTTGAAAATATATCCCGTAGTTGATCGTCGTGTGTTAATGTCTCCTCTCCAGTTGGCATCACTGAAACCGATCAGTCTTAGATCCTGATCGCATTCAAGGCACAGCTTATAATTGGCTGTTCCTTTAATATATCTTAATAATCATTTGAGGGCGTGGTAATGTTCTTGCATTGGATTGGCTGAAAATTGACTGATGATGCTGACAGTAGCAGCTAGATCAGGTCTCGTTCTGATCATCAGGTACATTATGCTACTGATCATTTGTCTGAATAGACTTTGGTCTGCAGATTTTTCTCCTTCAACTTTGAGTTGAATGGATGGATCAAGGGGTGTACTGATTGGCTTGGCATCTGTCATGTTAAACCTTGTAATGATTTGATTGGCGAAGTGACTTTAATCAATTGTGATCGTGTGTGTTTTTCGATCACGCATGACTCGAATACCCAAAAAATGTTTAATTTCACCACAGTCCATCATATCAAATGCGTTGCTAAGTTCTGCTTTGAATTTGTTCATTGTTTCCATCAAATCAGCCAGAATTAATAGATCGTCAACATATATGGCAATAATTATCAGTAATTGATATTGATCGTCTTATCTTCTCCTTAGATAAATGCTGTGATCCAATTGTAGTCTTGTAAAATTTGATTGGCTGAGGTAGTTGTCAATCTTCTGATTCCACATACGAGGTGATTGCTTTAGTCCATACAGTGATCGATTGAGCTTACACACAGCTCTTGGTAACAGCTCTGATTGGTCGATTCCTTCAGGTACTATCATGTAGATCTCTTCATCAAGATCGCCGTTCAGGAACACAGTTTTTACATCCATTTGGTGAATTTCTAAGTTTAGGGTTGCTCCGATCGATAAAAGTGCTCTGATCGATGTGAATTTCGCCACAGGAGCAAATGTTTCATCATAATCAACTCCTTGCTGTTGTGAATATCCCTTGGCCACTAATCTCACCTTGTACCTGGCAACCGATCCATCAGTGTTGAGTTTCTTTTTAAATACCCATCTGCATCCAATTGGCTTGCATCCCGCAGGTACCTCAGATACAATCGTTCACGTGTCATTATTCTTAAGTGATTTAAGCTCTTGATTGATCACTTCCTCTCAAAGCTTTGCGTCAAGCAGAGAAATTGCCTCCTTGTAGGTCATTGGGTCATCAGTCGATTCAATTAAATTAGCTTCTGACATGCGATCTTGCCAAATTTGTAGAGCTTCAGTGTCGATCAATTGTTCGATTGGCTCCCAGGTGTTGTCGTCATCATCATAGCCTAGCCATTTAACTAGATATTCCCTTTTTTCATCAATCTTGCGTTCTCCGATGATCACTTCAATGACATATTCTTGATCTTCTGGGTTGACGATTGTTGGGGATTTTAATATAATAGATTTATCGAATATAACATTATGGCTGATCTCTATCCTCCTATTAGTTGGATCCCAGAGCCTGTATGCCTTCTTTTTGTCATGATAGCCAATCATTTTAAGCTTTTTGGATCGGGGCACCAGTTTCGACCTTTTTCCTTTGCGAATATGCATATACACATCAGCTCATATGACACGCAAGTTACTGATATCAGGCTTGTGACCATGCCATAATTCAAATGGTGAAGCACTCTCCTTATTAGCTTGCATTGGCAATTGGTTACGTAAATATATAGCACTTGTGGCAAGTTCTGCCCAAAGTTCATCAGGTATGCCGGCAGTAATTTTAACTGCCCGGATTGACTCCATCAATGTCCAGTTATATCATTCGGCTACACCGTTTTATTGCGGCATGTCCAGCGTTATCATTTCATGATGAATTCCATTTTTGATTAAAAATTCGTGCATCTTGGTGTTTACATACTCTCCTCCTCCATCTGATCGGAGAATCTTGAGTTTTCGGCTCGATTGCATCTCGGCAAATGCCTTGAATGTCCGGAATTGATTAAATGTATCACTTTTATTGTCAATAAAATATGTTGTGACATAGTGAGTGGTGTTATTAATGAATGTTAATATATATTTTGCTCCATTTACTGATGGCGTGGGTATTGGCCCATACAGATCTGTGTGCACCCTTCTAATAGGCTCCATCGATCGATTTTTCGTATGTCCGAATAGCTTGCGGTGCGACTTCGCGTATTCACATCCGGTGCATATTTCGATTTGTCCGGTTGACAGCCGCATATCTCCGAGCCCTGTGATAAATTTGTTGATTGATTGCAGAGTGTTTCGGCCCAGATGGCCTAATCGGTGATGTCATAATGTATAGTCATCAATCTTGAAATCGGCGATGTTTGCAATCTTGGAATCGGCTATGTTGGAATCGGTGATGTTTGCTTCTAGCTCTGGCTCTGGTGATGTCAATAAATGAAATAGGTTGCCATCAGCTTGTCTGATTTTGATTTCTTCGTGATTCGCACCAATTTTAATTACTGATCCGTCGCTCTTGAAGGTTATGTCATTTCTGTCACGTGTCAATGCCCACACAGATATTAAATTTCTGGTGATCTCTGGTATATATAAGATGTCCTGTAATTTCAGCTCGCCATCGAGCTCAATTATCCCCACGTGTGTTGCATGTAATTTCTTATTCCTTGCATATGTGACCAAGCTGTCATGCTCAGCCACCATCTCGAAAAGCTCCAATTGGTTGAACATATGTTGCATGGCGCCCGAATCGATAATGGCACCAATCGCCAGATTTACTTCGGCTCTCGGTTTAGTCTTTTCTTTTTCTTTTTCTATTTTTACCCAATTATTGAATTTGTTGCATTGAAATATTCCGTATTCTCCCTCATAGACATAACATTTCCGAGGGTGTCCCTGAAAATTCCCGCCTCGATTGGCTCCGCGATTGCCGCCTCGGTCGCCTCTGTCATTATGACCTCCTTGATTATTTCTATTATTGTTGTTATAGCCTTGGCTTCATCTGGCGCTTCTGCCTCAGTTGTTGCGACCGCCGCCTCAGTAGCCACCTCAGTCACCGCCTTGGTCGCCGCCTCGGTAGCCGCCTCAGTAGCCACCTCGGTCTGTCGCATGGGCTTTGTCGTGCCTCTGCTTGTTATCTAGGTCGAACCTGATGCATGTGAGTTGTAAAGCCTCCAGCATTGTCGGCATATTCTCCTGCGCAAGTATTAATTCCTGGTACCTGGGGCTTAGACCTCAGAGATATTACGGTATAGCTTCTGTATCGGTCATATCTTCGATTTGCGCCATAATTCAGTTAAACGCATCATTATAATCTTCGATCGATCCTTTTTGCTTCATCATCGCAAGCTTATCGCACATTCATAACAATTGTTCCATTGGTGCATATTTTTGCATCATAGCCTCTTTAAGCTCATTCCATGAGTCAAATTCTCTCGATATGTTCACGTGCCTCCATAACCACATTCTAGCATTACCTGTAATTTTACTGATCGCTGCGTTGACTTCCTCCTTTTGTACTAATAGATTGGTGCTGGTGATAAATTGCTCTACAGCATTAAAGTAATCGAACAATCTGGGTACGCCACCTGATCCATCGAATTTGTTGATTGATCTCAGGTACTCCTTCGCCAGATCATTAAGCTTTGTTGATGTTGTTGGTGATGGTGATGGTGATTGTCTTTGTGGTGTGTTGCCTTCTATAGCTGCATTCTGATTAGTTGGCGCGCTAGGTGATGTGATCGTTTTGTCGATTTTTGCCATCAATTTGCCTATTAGGGTTGCAAGCATGTCTAATTTATCTTTCTGATTTCTGATCATTGTAGCCATCTGTTCCTGTCGATCGAGGCTAAATGCAATATTGCTCTGATGGTTGCTATCCAATCCTTCATTGTTATCAAGGGTTTGATATCTGTCTGTTTTTGATTTAGACCACAATCTTGTCGATCTTGTTGCTGATGACGATGATGCGTATAGATTGTCCATTTTGTCATGTCGTGTCATTGAATGCTATGTCATTACGTGTTTATCACATTGCTTTATCGCAGTGTCATTTGTCATGTTGTTTATCGCGTTGTTTGATACATTGTTTACAATTTTAAATAAACACTTACAGTAATCACAGTTATAATTGCGTAGATGCTATGATTGCGTAGATCTCAGGTTGTCGAGCTATAATTCAAGCGGCTCAGGGCTCATAACCTGTTGAAATTTGATCTTTGAATGTGTGTGTTTTGGAGTAAAAGAGCACACTGTCTTATGAAGCCAATATGCGTGTATTTATTAATGCTAAATTATGATTGGTTGATATAACAAAGATCGTCTAAGCCATGATTGAGTGATGTAACGATCGATCGTTGATGGGAGAGATATAATAAGCTAATAATTTCAACACTTAGCTGCTATTACCTTTTTTTGATATTGGATAGATAAGCTTCTATCCAGATGAACTTAGCAGTAAGTTTATCAATGTCTCTATTAGTTGGTGTTGGTTTGACTATAGCAGTAGTTGGTAGAGTTGCAATTTCAGCTATTTCTCTTCTTCTGAAGCTTAATGCTATCATTTGCTTGTAGACATCTTGTCTGGGATTCCTTGTAAGCTAATATCATTATGTATAGTTTACCTTTCCTGCTAAGTCTAGAACTGTTGGTGTTGACTAAATAGCAAGGGCTACTTCTGCTTGAATACCTAATATGAACAATAATTCTACTACTTGATCTCTAACTGTAGTATCATATCCTGCTTGTTCGATCATATCTTGGATTTTGGTATAGAACTCCATCAGCAACTCATTCTGTCCTTGCATAGTAACAAGTATCTGATCTCTCAACTGTTATTGAATTTCAGCAGTATAGTAGATATTTGTCAACTAGATATATATAGCTCTGATTGTTGCATCATTGGTCAGTGATGCTACAATAGTTCTATTCACAATTGCTGCATTGTATTATACCTTGGCTGGTCCTCTAAGAGTGGCTACTAACACTGGTCCTTTCTATGCTAGTGTCAATGATCTAGTTGCTGCAAACAGCTTCAATTCCTCAGTGAACTTAAGGATTGATTCGGCAGGGATATATTCTAAAAAGGTGAGTGGTGAGAATGATATATCAATATCATAATATTCTTTGGGTTCTTGAAATGTGTTGAATAATTCTTTGATTCTGAAATTATTAGTCTAAGTCCAGATAGGTGCTTTCAGTTCTTCATAATAATTGCTTACTACTCTATCACTTTTGTTGGATACATTGGCAGTAGTAATATATGATCCTAGGAGTATATGCTCATAGGTAACAGTAAGTCTAATAGTCTCAGTTGATGTATCTGAATAGTCTGATTCTTAAGATAGCCTTCGATAATATCTCCTAATTAGTATTTGTACAAGTTTCAGTAATAACTCCAGATAGTCCATCTTGAACTACAGTGCTGTCTTCTACTAAGGATACTCTGCTGTAATATTCTTCTCTAAGATTGTTATAGTTATAAAAATATATCACAGGGGTAGGTTTTCAATAAAAATTAAATGTTACCCCCCTATGTTAGGTGCTAAAATGTGAGAATAAGACTCTGAGATCAGCTAAATATAGAAGATTAAAGAGCTCAATTGGGAACCAGTAGCTGGGCTAAGTTCTATATTGGTAGGAGATCAAAGAGTATATAAGGTAAGATGTAGAGGAATAATACTTAAAATTTAAAAGATTATATGTGTCTTATAAGGTATAAAGGATGGTAAGTCCTTGGATGTATATCAACAATCAAGTTAATCTGTTAATGTTCAAAAGCAATGTATCTCAATGTATCTCAGCTTGAAAATCACTAAGCAAATACTTCTTTACTGGTTTCATTCGGGTCTTAGACTTTATATTTGAGCTCAAGCTTAGGCAAAAATTTATTGAATAAAAATAAAGAGTGTATTTATATAAAACTTAAGGAATAGTACTGAATATAATAATGATATATCAGAAATTGCTAAGAAATTGCATATCAAGGTCTTTGTGAATAAATGGGACTGTAATTTCCGAAATTGGGGTGAAATCGCTGATTTCAGGGAGGTTGTCAACTTTTAGAAGGTCAGTGACAGCAGGGAGGTTAGTAACAGCAGAGAGGTCAGTGACAGTAAGTAGGGAGGTCAGTAACAGCCTGTGTCATTTGTAGCATAGCAACATACTCAGGGCTTTCAGAGATTTCAGGAGTAGTTATATTATTTTCAGGGGCTAGAGGTAGATCATTGTTATTAAATTCAGAGGTTTCAAAGGCTGTGAAGTTGATAGTAAGTTTGTCAGAGACTATAGCATCAAAGTTTAGGTTGGCAGAATCATCAAGACTGTTGGGTTCAAACACTTCAAAATCATTAACTACATATTCTTCATTATATATAGATTCTTTATCTGTATCATCCTCAGTGGATAAGGGGGCTTCCTCTAGGTCGAAGTCCTCCAAAAGAGTGTTGAGAATATCTAAACACTGACTAGTCTTCATTTAGCTCCAGTTTTTGAAGCTTAGTCTTTCTAAATATAATACTACTATTAGCTAGTACTTAAAGACTTGATATGTTCTTGATTCAAGTTTCTTTTCATTCTTGTTGAGACTAAGGTCCAATAGTTCTAGAGTATCTATGGTTGTATTCAATATATATCCTAATTGGTAGTAGGACTTGAAGTAGAACATATTTTGTACTCTTGCAAAGTGCTCTATGTTGTTATATGTAATGTCTACCATGTCTAAGAGGTCTTCTGTATAATTAATCTCGATAGAAGCCTATAGTTCTATATCTTAATATAAGAGTGCTTACTGAATCATGTTAGTTATATCAGATATATCTAAGGGAAGTGGTCAGGTCCTTTTTATATTGTTTTCCCTAGTATATGGTCCTAGTCTCTCATTGGTGGAATTTCTTATAGATGGTATTATCTTAATATAAAATATTTGATAGTAGTTACTAGAGTTAAAATATATATCTCCTCTTAGCATGAAAATGCTGGAGCTGTATTAAAGAAAGTAAAAAACTACAAATTCAACAATTAGCAAAGAAAGAAGAAGAAGTGAAACAAGTATGCAAAGCTATAAAATTATCAATCAAGGAAAAGAAGACAGATTGATCAATTGACAATACAACAAATATATAGTCTATTGAAGAAACAAAAGAAGATGTAACAGAAAAAAAAAGTGGAATATGGAACCTTATCATCACTTAGAAAGAAAACAGAACTCCTTTTTTATAAAGAAACAATGAAGAATGAAGAATAAAACAGTCAATATACTGATTAACAGTAGAGCAACATGTAACTTCATTAGCTAACAGCTAGTAAATTAACTCAAAGTAATCAAGTTACTTTAAGAAGTAGTAATGATTATAGAAGTCATTAATAGAGAAACCTAATGAGTCACCCATATTGCCAAGAACCTTTCAATCTTAATTGAATTATATCAGGATATACTGAACTTCGAGATTATAAGTATACCTGAACTAAGTATAATATTTGGAAAAAGTTAGTTAGATCAGAAGAACCCCAACATTGAGTTTACATATTGAAACAAGAACATCAAATTAATCTTCAAATCTAGGAATAGCAAGATCTGACTTTACTCTACCAAGAAATTTTATCAACACCTCAAAAAAGATAATATATTTTACTACTCTATTATCACTAAGAAGGATATTGCTAAAATTACCACTGAAATCAATATTGATATTAAGAGCCTAGATATATTATTACAACTACTTATTACTAAATTTATAGACTGATTTCTTATAAACTTATCTGAAGAATTATCACTGAAATAAAGTATTAATCACTGAATTGAATTAATATCTAGTGCAAAACTACCATTTAAAAGAATTTATCAATTATCTAAACTAGAGTTACAAGAACTCAAGAAGACTTTAGAAGAACTAATCAAACAAGAATCTATTCAACCTAGTATATTACCTTTTAAAGCATCTATTATATTTGTTAAAAAGAAGGATGAAATTAAAATATATATTGACTATTAACAACTCAATGATATAACTATTAAGAACTGATATTCATTACTGAACATCATAGAGTTATTCAACAGACTTAAAAGAGTAAATATATTTTCAGTTATTGACTTACAATCAGGATATCACCAAATTTACATTATAGAAGAAGATATTCTGAAATAGCATTTAGAACTCAATATAGACATCATAAATTTAAAGTTATATCTTTTGGACTAACAAATGCATCTGCAATATTCCAAGGACTGATAAATAATATATTTAGACCTTTACTCAATGAATTTATAGTTATCTATATTGATGACATATTGATCTATAGTAAGATAAAAGAAGAACACTTACAACATCTCTGCTAAGTACTAGAAATATTGAAGAAATATCAGCTATATATAAAACTTAGCAAGTGTAACTTTTTACAAAAAGAAGTTGCATACTTTGGATACTAAATCAATAAGTAAGGAATTTTAGTTGACTTTGTAAAAATTGAGGCAATTAAGAAATGGAAGAAACTAACAACAATCAAGAAAATACAATCTTTCCTAGGACTCACAGGATACTACTAAAGGTTTATCAAGAATTATACAGGAAATGTAGTATACCTATATAATCTGATAGTTATAAGTATAAATGTTTAATAAGAATAGAATAAAAACCACAATATAGTCTTTGAAACCCTAAAAGAAAAGTTAACAACTGCACCTATCCTTAGAAGCCCAGACTAGAACCTATAATTTATAGTAACAACTGATACCTCAGATTATGCAATTGAAGCTATACTTTTGCAAAACTAACCTATCACCTACTGCTTAAGGAAAATATCCTCTATAGAAAGGAATTACCCAGTATATGAAAAAGAATTACTTGCAATAATAGATACAATGCAAGCTTAGAGATACTATCTAATAGGCAACAAATTCTTGATTATAAATTACTTAAATACTTGAACAAACAGCCAACTCTATCTACTTGACAAGTATAATAGATAGATTACCTTAACAACTATCACTTCAAAATAATTTACAAATCTGGCAAGCTTAATATCATAGCAAATGCATTATCTCAATAACAACAAAAGAAGAAACAAATCAAAGCTATTATCAAAATTACAAATAATTGAATATAAGAAATTCAAAAAGGAGTTCAAGTAGACAAAGAAGTATAAAAAATTATTGATAAACTCAATGCTAACTTAGACTCTGCAAACAAATTCAAGATTTGAAACAACAACCTTTACTATGAAGATTGACTCTTCATACTTCCAAATCTTCATATCAAGATTCTACAAGAATATCATGACATACTACTAGCAGGATACTTTGAATTTGACAAAATATATGAAGTACTTACTAGAAACTTTTACTAGCTGAAAATATTTATAAGCACTAAGAGCTTCATAGCTTTCTATAATACTTATTAATATAATAAGATATTTAGATAACTACCTACTGAATTATTACAACTATTACCTATATTTGCTGAGAAATAAGAATAAATCAATATGGATTTCATTATTTAACTACTAAAGACAACATCTAGAAAAGATGCAATAACTGTATTCATCAATCAACTCAGCAAACAAATATACTTTGTTATAAGCAGAATAACTGATACTGTACCTGATATAATAAAAATATTTTTTAATAATATTTTCTACCTATTGTGACGGACTAAAATATATTAATGGCAAAATACTCAGAGTTGAGCAGGTGCAGAAAATATGTTTTAGGGATCTTAGCAGGTTATGCGGTAGCGTCTTAAGAAGGGTGTCAATATAAGTGTTAACTGGTATAATTTAGATGTGATTAATTGAATAAAGTATATCTGTTAGAATCTCGAAACTATCTCAATTGCTTACTCCTTGAGTAAGGCTTCAATATCTCTCGGGTTATCTGTTGTAAGCTTCCTTAGCTTGTTGCAGTCCAAATTTTATTGATAATTGCAAGCGAGATATTTATAAGAAATTACAAGGTGCTATACAGGCAGCTACCCAGGTTACTACTTGAATTTCTGATTAGCTCGGCTAAATATAAGGTACAAATTGATTGGCTAAGATATAATAAAATGATATATTAGGTTATAATGTAATTGAGCGGCGAAATAATATATCTGATCGAAATACTATTTTAAGTTATAATGTAATTGCAGATCTCAATAACACTTTAGATCTCAATAACACTTCAAGTCTCAGTGTTATTGTAGGTCATATGACTGTGATCTCACATGATCAAATTATATGTCATCACAAAATGTTCTGTTACATCTCCTTCCTTTCTACGAGTTAGACTTCGAGATACAGTTCTAACTCAGAGAAATCTCTTTATAACTGTTTCACTTCTTCCTCTAACTCCTTCATATCATTCTGTGTGAGTTGATGTAATTGGAATGTACTGTACCGGAAGTGGCTCAGAGCACTAGGCTTGTGCTTGAATAGTTAATAAATCCATTCAGCCATTTTTGCAGCGTAGGCAGGGAGTGCTCCTCTGAGAGCTCATTGGCAGATTTCTCTGTCCTTCTGGTTCCAAATATATTCGACTTCTTCTTCCCAAAGTTGTGCAATTTAGTAGTATTCTTTCCATTCGTCGATTCATGCCAAGTGTTGTCTTCTTTGAATATTATGTATAATCGATTGGGTTTTCTGTAAGGTTGATCCTTCTATCTCCTCAAGGTCTTCCAAAGGTTCTATATATTGGTAGGCCTCGATCAGGCTGACTCAGACTTCATGGAAGTTGTTCCAGTGGGGCATGGTACTTCTTGAGGCAGTTTCGGTAAACAGTGTAGAGTAAGATTGTTCCTATCATTTTTTGTAACTGATATGTCATTCCTTTTATACTTGCAATGTAGTATGGTCCTTCCCATTTCGGGTCCAATTTTGCTGACTAAGAGGACTCTACTATGTTCCAGTATAATAATACTTAGTCACTGATCTTCAGTTTTTCGGTTTCCTTATATTCCTTGTCATAATTCTTCTTTTGTCGATCTTGTGCAATGGCAATAAATTCTCTCGCCTTATTTTGGACATTGTGTAATTCTTGAATTTCCTTTGTCATACAATGCTCGATTTACATTTTCCAGGAGGTGTGGCTGGGTTCCGGAGTAGTTATTACTTGGTCTACTAGCTGGTAAGCTTTTCTTCCGTAAGCGAGCTCAAAAGGGGTGAACTTTGTTGTCTCTTATTTATTGTTCATAGTGCAAATAAGGCGGAAGGTAGGTACAAGTCCCAATCTCCTCCTTGTGATTGTACTACTTTAGCAATTGTATTCTTGATAGTTTGATTCGTCCATTCAGTAAGTCCATTTCCTTGAGGATGGTAGGCAGTAGTCTTTATCTGGCGGATTCTGAAGTGTTGCATCAATATCTGCATGAATTCATTAATAAATTCAGTTCCTTGATCAGAGGTCATTTCATAAGGTATTCCATGGCAGCAGATAATATCTTCGTAGATAAAGGGTGCAATATTAAGGGTATCTGCAAGGGGTAAAGCTCTTGCTTCGGAATACTTGGTCAGGTAATCTACTGCTACTATGATATATCGATTTCCTCTAAGTGTCCTCAGTAGTGGTCTAACAATGTCTATTCCAATATATTCGAAGGGTCCTCCAGGTACAATCAGCTGTAAGGTCTCGACTTCCTTTCCTTGGTACCTCTTTTGGCAAGTGTCACATCTTTTGATATATTCTCTAATATCTTCATATATGTTCTTCTAATAATATTTTTCTGATAGTTGTTGATATGTGTTATCTATGCCCATGTGTCCTGCCAGCTGATGGTTATGAGAGGCCTGAAGTACTATTTGCTTTTTGTGTTCAGGAACTACAAGTCATGTCTGTCCTCTGTATTGTCGGTAAAGTATATTATTCTTAATAAAATAGTTAAGTGCCATTGTCCATATAAGCCGTTGATCGTTTTCGTTCGTCGTCCCAGTAAAGGTTAAGTTACTGAGGTAATCCAAATATCCGTTATAGAGTTTAGTATCCATTGGGTAGGTATATTCTTTTTGGTTTGGGGTGTTGATCTCAGATAAATTGGAGTAGGTATGAGAGGGTGTCCACATTCTGATGATTCTATCCTTTTCTGTATTGCGTCGTGAAGTCATATTCCTGTAGTATAGCTAGCCATTATATATACATTCCTATCAGATTTGGTTTGTTCTAAAGCCATTTGAGGGCTGAGTGGTCTGTTATCAGGGTGAACTGTTTTCCAATTAGGAAGTGGCAGAAGTGTTGTATGGCCCAAATGACTGCTATGCATTCCAGCTGAGTGGCTCTATAGGAAGGTTCCGCTCCATGGGTAGCTTGTCCTACATAAGTAATCACATGTTCTCCATCTTTATCATCTTGCACCAAAATTGCTCTGAGTCCGAATGACGATGTATCTGTATATAGCTTGAATACTTTGGTAAGATCTGGTCTTGCCATTACTGGTGCATGAGTAAGTGCTTCCTTGATCAGGTTGAAGGCAGTTTGTGCAGCTGACATCTATTCCCATGCTCTTTCTTTTCTTTGCAACATGTGCAGAGGTGTAGCAATTTCAGAGTAACCAGAGATAAACCTTTTATAGAACTGGACCAGTCCTAAAAATCCTCGTAGGGTCATCTTATCTTGCAGAGTTGGGAAGGCCTTAATGATTTCAGTCTTCTTTGGATCTGGGCGGATTTCTTCTCTGTTGATTATAAATCCAAGGTATTCAATTTTCTTTTGCCCAAAGTAACATTTTATTGGCTTGATCCTTAGTCCGTGTTTCCTGAGTCATTCAAATACTTCCTTCAGGATCACCATGTGTTCTGTAAAGTTCTCTGCATAAATGTTAATATCATGGATGTATACAATCACTCCATATCCAATCAAATCGTAGAAGATCTCGTTCATTGCAGTCTGAAAGGTAGTGGATGCATTGCAAAGTCCAAAGGACATTCTTGTGAATTCATATTATCCAAATGGTGTAACAAATGCTGATTTCTCCTGTGCTTCTGGCATTATTCTGATCTGATTATATCCTACCCATAGGTTCAAGGTTGAATAGATTTGCACCTTCTTCAACATGTTTTATAAGTCTTCCGAGTGTGGGATTGGATATGTGTGCTTCTTGGTAACTAAGTTCAATTTGCGATAATCGATAACCATTCTCTGTTCATCTTTCTTTGGTACTATGCTGATAGGTGATACCCAAGGGCTCTTCGACCGTATGATTACTCCTGACTCTAATAGCTCTTGAACATGCTTTCGTATAAAGTCATGATAGTTGGCTGGCAATCTGTAGGGTGCCTGTTTGATTGGTTTGGCATCTCCTGTGTTGATATGGTGCATGAAGAAGGCTTGGTCCAATAGGTCCTTGAAACTGATCGTAATGATATCCTCATACTCCTTCAGTAGGTCTTATAACTGTTTCTTCTAGTTCGGTAACAGGTTTTCATTGAGGGAGTAGATGTGCTTCTTGGCATTTTTCTAGTTATCTAGTCTTTCCATTATCACATTTGCTTGTCCAGTCGATCCAAATTCTTTCCTTCCACGTCATATTTCTTCTAAGTTTTCTACTTCTTTCAAAGGTTGCTGTTCATATTTAACAATCACTATTTGAGCAATTCGATCTCCTTGGTATACCCTGAATTGGCTGTAGTTGTGGTTAACTAGTCCAACCTCAATTTCTCCTCTATAGTCTTCATCTATTAATCTGGGGAAGGCTCTTATTCCAGAATTGCGATAGAGTCTACTTCTTGCCCATACTTGTGTACATTGTCTGGGTAGTAAGGCATTAGCGATTCTAGTCTTTACAAAGGCTGATAATTTTAGTTTTAAGATGCAGTCTTCATCTGCATATAGGTCATAACCTGCAGCTCCTTCAGTTTTCCTCTTTAGTATGATTGCACTTTCTGTCAGTTTCTTGACTCGAGTTGCTATATTCTTTTCTTCAACCGTGAATACTTCTTCGAAGGTGAGGACATTCAGTTCCTTCCACTGTTCGTGAGTTGTGTCTTGAGGTGGGTTTTACCACAAGTCCTTCCACCACCAATAGCACATGCTGATGCATTCGTCGGGGTGAATTATTTCTTCCAGTGCAATGATTTCTTCTTCCGAGTCTGAGTCACTTTCTTCAATTAGGGTAGGTCCATCATTTTCATCATCTTCCTAGAACAAGGCTCTGACTTTGATAGGTGTTTGAGTAGTATAAACTTCATTGCTCCATTCCTCAGGTACTTTCTTATCTTTATTTTCTTTGGGTATTGTCTGTTCTTGTTCTTGGTCATAATGTTCCTTCCAAGTTCCATAGTAATTGATATTATATGGTTCGTATGGATATCTGACTCAGTTTTCACATTCTCAAAGGTCATAGGGATTGACTTCATCCCAGTAGCATTCTTGTAGGTAGATGTTGCAATTTCCCCAAAGACATCCTTTGCTAATATGTCCAATATTTGTCCAAAAACAGTCCTATACTTCTCCAGTATTATCTGTGAATGGGTGAGGGTTCTCTCCATTATACGGCCCATAATTCATTGAGGGTAGAGTCCTTCGGTGGGTCTGTAATAATCTTAGTTTCTTGATCTTCTTCTCTGTTGGTAAGTGCATCTCCAAAGTATCCTGGTAGGGTATCAACTTCATATCGCTACAAGTGCACATCATTTTGGTGCAATAGATGCATTGCTCATAAAATGGATATCTAGTATTCCTCATGTTGTACTCAATTAACTGGTTCTTCTCCAGAGGTGTCAGGTGGTGATATTCACTATGGATTACTATGTTAGCTTCTTCTTCTTCTACTAAGTTAAGGTGTGCCTGTCTGGGGGTTATTTCTTTATCTATGTCGCTTTCGTCTTCTGGTCTCTGAGTGAGTTTCGGTACTACTCCTTTCTGAATATCCAGAGGTACGCTGAACTTTCTTCTATAGTTGACGAAGATTAGCCTTTGTGCGTCCAGGTCAATTCTGTTGAAATTATTAGCTTATTATATCTCTCCCATCAACGATCGATCATTATATCACTCAATCATGGCTTAGACGATCTTTGTTTTGTATTGACCAATCATAATTTAACATTAATAAATATACGCATATTGGCTTCATAAGCCAGCGCGCTCTTTACTTCAAACACATTCGAAGATCAAATTTCAACAGGTTATGAGCCCCGAGCTGCTCGAATTGCAGCTCGACAATCTGAGATCTACACAATCATCTATGCAATCATAGCAGTTACAACTGCAATTACAGTAAGTGTTTATTTAAAATTGTAAACAACGTGTCAAACAACGTGATAAACAATGTGACAAATGACACTGCAATAAAGCAACATGATAAATGACATGTAATGACATAGCATTCAATAACATAACAAAATGGACAATCTATACACATCATCATCATCAGCAACAAGATCGACAAGATTGCAGTCTAAATCAAAAACAGACAACAGATATCAAACCCTTGATGATGATGAAGGATTGGATGGCAACCATTAGAGCAATATTGCATTTAGCCTCGATCGATAGGAACAGATAGCTATAACGATCAGAAATTAGGAAGATAAATTAGACATGCTAACAACCCTAATGGGCGAATTGATGGCAAAAATTAACAAAACAAATGCATCACCTAGCGTGCCAACCAATCAGAATATAGCTACAGAAGGCAACACGCCACAATCACCATCACCATCACCAATAACATCAACAAAGCTTAATGATCTGGCGAAGGAGTACCTGAGATTGATCAACAAATTCGATGGGTCAGGTAG
>RBNK01001384.1:0-15713 GCA_003990785.1 Endogone sp. FLAS-F59071 | reverse complement strand
GGGGGGGGGATTCTTGCTTTCTTTCTTTTGCGCTTTATACTTTTAAGTCAACCGGAATACAGCAACATGAAAACGAAATCCTGCTTTTAAACCATTTATTGTTTTTAGACGTCTCTCATCAGATATCTTGCGGACACAGTGGATGTGGAGTTCCTCTCTCTAAATCTTCACGCGGGCATCACGAAGAACCAGATTACAAGCTTCATAAACGAGGCAGAGCAACGAGCCATGAAAGGCGAGGTTTGGGTCTTCTTGGACGAGATAAATACGTGTAACTACTTAGGCATGCTTTCTACCCTTATCTGCGACCGAATATTCGACGGCCAGCCTATCTCTATCAACATTAGGCTGTTTGCCGCGTGCAATCCGTACCGACGCCGCAAGGCGGTGACCTCCAACGATGCCGGGCTGACCAAACAGTACGAGGAGCAGAGCCCTTTGGTGTACCAGGTGCACCCGCTGCCGGAGAGCCTGCTCGACTACATCTGGGACTACGGCGTACTCGAGCAGGAAGATGAATTCAATTACATTCTTATCATGACCCAGCATAATATGCTGTGGGCTGAGCTGATTTTCGCGTCCCAGCTTTTTATGCGCCAGATCGAGGATTTGTATAGCGTTAGCTTGCGGGACGTGAAACGTGCAATTAAATTCGCAACTTTCTTCGAGACGAGCCTGGCAGAAAGGAAGAGGTACCCAGTCACCTCCAATGACTCTGGTATTACCATGACCAGGGATCACAGGCTCAATCAGTACCCACCTATGGGCGACATATATCAAGATATCCGCCCATACCTGCTGTCTCTCAGTCTCTGCTATCAGGGCCGTCTTAGCGAGCACTCGGATCGCCGTCTATATCGCGGTACGATGGCTAAGATATTCAATAAACACAGACAAACATTGTCCGCTGAGAAGATTCTGGAGATTGTACGCGACGATCAGTTCGACTTTGTTGAGCGAATGAACTACCCACCCTCTACGGCTCTCAACGAGGCTCTATTAGAAAATGTTTACGCCATAACTGTATGCGTTCTGACTCACACACCGCTGTTTATTATTGGGTCGCCAGGGACTTCCAAATCGCTTGCTATGAAGATTGTCAAAGAGAGCCTGCGAGGGTTAGATTCTAACGACGCTTATTTCCGGACGCTTCCTCAGGTAAGAACAAGGAGTAATGAATCTTGATAAGATTCAAATTACGGACGATGTGTGAAGCGGATCCTTCTATTTGCTTTTTCAAACTCCCATCATTTTTTATTTTATCTTTTTACTTGACAAATAGATATATGTGATTCCCCATCAAGGATCCTCGTCTTCAACCTCCGAGGGCATAATCAAGGTATTTGAGAAGGCCAAAAAATACCAGCAGACAAGCTCCAAGCGGTTTCCTGCCACTGCGGTGGTCCTACTAGATGAAGGTAACATTTATTTGTCTCATCATAAATTTTATAATTAATTAACTATTTTTGTAAACTTTTTTTTTTTTTTGTTTCCACCTTACGAAAACAGTCGGCCTCGCTGAGACGAGCCCATTAAACCCGCTCAAAGTACTTCATTCACTCTTGGAGCCTAGTCTCCCGAACGACGAGCCAACGGTTGCCGTGGTGGGTATCAGCAATTGGCGACTTGACGGTAAGGTTTTTTTTTTTTTTTTGCCTTCCTAATTTGGTCATTAATACGTGAAAATCGCTGTAGGCTATCTTTTCATTCTATTAATTTTAGATTTGATCGTTCTTTTTCACCACCATTATACCACCTTAAAAAAGCCTCCAAGATGTCCCGTGCAATTCGTATCCAACGCCCGAAACCCAATGTGCATGATCTAACTGATATTGTAATGCGCCTGGGGGTGGGAGTGGCACTTGAGCCAGAAACGCGCCATAGGGTTTTCGAGTCTTTGGCCAAGGCCTACAACGAGTACCAACAACGGCAGCGGATCCCAAATTTTCATGGACTGCGAGACTACTACTCTTTCGCCAAGAGCCTTGGCGGATGTGAGCAGCTAACCCCACGGTTAGTGCAATTCGCCTTCGCGCGGAACTTTTCCGGCGGTGAGGAGACAGAGGATGAAAGGCGCATACTATTCTGGCAGTTCTTGTCTGGTATTTTTGAGGAGATGAAATGGAATATCGACACTGTTGAAAATGCGAACAAAATCGATGTGGCCGAGTGCATTCATGCTAACCTATGCGACTGCAATGCACGACATCTACTGGTGATCGGGAACACCGATATAGCGATTGACATACTTGAGTACGGCTTCGATTTATATCCGTTTGCTAACGCCTTCGTATTCCGTTTTCGGTTTCAGTTAACCCTTAGCAAACAAACGTTTATTTATTTTGTTATCTCATAATTTATTCCTGTAGATATCGTCTCCGCCTCGATGGCTTCGATCCTCTGATTATTTACGGTAGCCAGTTCCCAACTGACCAGAGCAGCAACTACGGGTATAGCGTCCTCAACAAAATCCTCATTTGCGTCGAGCAGGGGCGCCCGGTAATCCTGAAGGACCTGGAAATCATTTACGGTGATTTGATTATTGTCTTGTTTTGTTTAGGATCGTCTCATATTAGCCTTTAGTGAATTTCAAGTGGCTCACGTTAATTTAAAATGATATACAGGATCGTTGTATGACCTTTGGAATCAAAATTACACCACCGTGGGTAGCCGCGACGACCCTCGTCAATTCTGCCGTGTTGCTTTAGGTTTGTGAAAATTGAAAATTAAAAGAATTATTTGATAATTTTAGCATATCATTGTCTCATTTTACTACTTTCTGAAGCAAACATATAACCTGCGGCATCCTCAACATTTTTACCCTTGACACACAGGCGAATACGCAAACCCAATGTGTTTTGTGCATCCAAATTTTCGGTGCATCGTGGTGATGGACGAACAGACGGTACGGAAAGCCGACCCACCTCTGCTGAACCGGTTCGAAAAGCAACGTGTCGGCCTGAATTCCATCATGGATCAGCAGTATAACCACGTGGTAGATGAGGTAGCCACCTGGGCCCGCAAAATTTCTACACTGGAATCCCCCCTCAGGGGCCAGGCAGCATTTGACGAACGGGACATGTTCATTGGCTTTTGCGGTATTGACACTATTCGTAGCCTGGTGCATCACAATTACGAACGGAGCCCAAGCGCCTCTCTGGCGGAACTGACACGTAGATGCAAAGCTAATCTGGTGGAGATCGCATGTTCTGAGAGTATGGTCCGCTGTGAAAAGTCTGTACTAGCTTCTGAGAATGCCAAGGAGGTAACCGAGTGGCAGGATATATACTTCAAGAGGCAGCGGCACGGTGACCTGGCCTCGTTTGTCGATCAGTTTATCCTTGAAAAAGATGAGGCTGTGGCGTCAGCTAGTGAAAACTCAGAGTTCAATGGTCGCGTGATTATCAAGACGTTTTCTAACATTAACACGGACATTAAAGCCTGCTTGAATGATAGGATTGAATGTCAAGTCGAAAAGCTAGTTTCTTTTAGGTATGTCTATATAATTTATTATTATTGCTTGGTTTTCTTTATTTCGGACGAGAGAATTCTCGTCTAATTACGGACTATATAACCTCCCTTTATTTTTTTAAATTAAATGAAACATTGAAATTCTACCTCACCAATCACGCTACAGTTCGGAGCAGGAACTTCAGAACCGGATTAAGTACTTTTATCTCGAATCGACCACCAGGCTTCTAGTTCTTCAATGCGATCCAGTCATTTCCACTGTTGGCTGCATGAAGCTTGCGCGATTCTTGATTGATCATCACAGCAAGGAATATATGAATGAGGTCGCTGCCACCGGGAGCATCAAGATTGACAAATATGCTTTTATCGTGGTACATATTCACCGCGATGCAAGCTCTCAGGTTGGCATGTTCCAGTTTGACTTTCTGTGCGGTTGGCGCCAGGTGGTCATCGAGAACCTAGCGCAGCAGCGCCGACCTCTTTCGGCTTTTCTAGGCCGCTCTGTATCCGCAGTAATTCGTGAGGTCTTCCCGTTTGCTGAGATCGTCGCTCAGGAATTACAGTGGTGTCTGTTATGTATCAAGTATGACTCCAACAACGAAGCCCTGACTCATATTAGGTAAGTGCATTTGGGAATTAGAATAAAAGTATGATAATATCGGTTAGAGGCGTACCTCATGAAAATCTCATGTTAACCAAAATTGGGTATACCAAAAAAAAAAAAAAAAAAAAAAAAAAAAAAAAAAAAAAAAAAAAAAAAAAAAAAAAAAAAAAAAAAAAAGGTTTATAATGGACCGACTCCCGAAGAACGCATACCTTTTGGAAATATTACGTCGGAAAGTAGAACAGAGGCTCTCAGAGAATGAGCAACCCGCTTGGCAGTACCGAATTGCGTGCAGCAAACAGCAACTATTGTTGCATAATTCATTTCCACGTGCAGTCGATGTTTACGTGCGGCACGAGGTGCGGAAACCACTAGCGCAGCTTATTTATATCTTAGAGAGGCAAAGCACGCTCACGGTAATTTTATCCTTGGGTGAGAACGACATCCTCGCTGATAATAGCAACATCGGCAGCCACACTACTAGTTACAGTAGCAACGACGGTATTGGCTATAATCAATCACCACCGGCGCCGTCCCCGGTGCTGCTCGATCTTTGCCAACAGATGTTTGCAGATGATAAGGTGATGGACATGTCGGAGCTGGTCCCCCCGCGGCCGGACGTCTACAACTTACCTGGGCGCCTATTACAACTCAGGTTCCCATTCTCACGCCTCTTCATGCGAAAGCTCGATAACTTCAAGGAGTTATATAGAGAAGAGCTGAGGCAGCATCAACAACACCAGAATCAGCCGATTGTATTGGAAAACAACTGTCGATTGCCTTCATCATTCTTTGAGTATTCTGAGTTTGACCTGGCCTTTGCTGGCAAAATCGAGACGCTCTTGCCACTAATCAGCCAGCATTCAGCGTTTGCCGAGCATGGTGACCTCTACTTGGACGACTATCTAAAAGTTGCTTTATCAGGTTATCACATCACATCCGACCGCCGCGCCTTGCTGCGTGAGTTAATATTTATCCAGCTTGGCGATGGAATTCTGAGCCCGGTGAGACTTCACTTGCACTGGTGGAAGAATGAAGAAAAAATACTTGCGCAGATACAGGTCATCGTCTTTGCCGCGTCGAGGCTTGGGTTCCAGTTCCATCCTTTGTACGGTAAGCTGGCCGTCAACCACCAGATCGTTAGCGACGTCTCGGCTATTATTGTGGATCAGCTCCGCGAGCTTGAATGCGCCTCAAATCCAAATGGGGAGGAGGCTGCCGCGCAATGGCAGAGGACGGCGGACACCTTTCTTGCCCTCTGCACTAAGATTTGCGACTGTGAAGAACGCAACCCACAATATGAACTACTGCGTTTTGTTAGTGATCTATGCTCGAGTCTGGTCTTTCCGCTCCATCTGCCGATTAAGTCCGTTGTCAAACTCATTGACCTACAAACGAACGCTAATGCTGCCACCGCGGTCAGCCACGAAGTGTTTCCCGAGTCTTTCCTTTTGGCTGTCCTAAAGTTTCTGAATACCATTCCTGATTGTGACAAGAAGCGGGCCTATCAGCGTTCCTTTTTCGCCCAGTGCCTCGAGGTGGTTCTGCAAGAATCCTCGAATAAGGTACAGATCTACGGGGCCATCTTCCAAAAGGATCCAATCCCACTCATTGCACCGCTCGTACACAATCTGTTCAAGTTGTTTACCTGTGAGGAGGGATTAGCCACTACTCGATTGACCGGAATCACTGTCACTGTATTGCAACAGTTACTGATGCCCAAATCCCAGCTTGGAAAAGGATTTCAGGTCGTGAGGAGAAGTGTCGGCAAGGCAACTCTGAACTCTCAGCTGGCTGTCTTGCTGTGTGATGTGTTTCAAGATAACTTTGCAGCGGCGTCGTCGCCGCCCCTGGATAGTTTGGTATGCCTAGGGTCGTTCATACCGCACGCCGTGGAGGCTTTAGCCCTAGGTGATGATCAGGACCCGCTTCGCACAGTATGTGCAGTCGCCCTGTTGAAGGCACTCTTCACTGCCATGGCAGATTGTCTATTGGAACAGCGCAACTACATTTTCCCCTCACAACTAGTCAATGACCTTAACTTGTTCCTGCAGCGCCCGAGCACGCATAAGCGCCGCGCCATAGTTTACTTTTTGCAATGTGTTCGGCACCAGCACAAAGCCTCCATGGCGGATCTACGTAACGACCACTGCCGGAGGCTCAAGGATAAATTCCCTTGGATCACGAAGCTAGATTGGCGGAGCTCGGATGAACAACAAAATTTCAACGCTTATGCAACGGTTCCAGGCGCGAATCGGGCTGTGGCGGCCTTCACACGAATGCGGTTTATGGATGAGAGCACACTCCTGGACGAACTGCTCCCATTGCACACCTTCCATGCACGGCTCGGTTTCCTGGGCACGGCCGCCAACATACTCTACGTCTCTCGCTTCCGAGAAGACTGGGATGACGGCCGTGTCGCGTGTGCCAAGTGGATAATAGCTGCCCCGGGCCTTCCAGCGGGAGTTCGGCGTGCTTTGGACGAACTAATTCTTAAACGCCCACCACAGCCGCAATCCAGCGAGGCTGCCATAAACATGATGAAACACTCCGTTATCGCTCACGTGATTGTACTCCATGCTTCCCTCGAGTCGCACAACTCGCCCCTGGCATGGTATTTCCACAATCCTAACGAGTGTAGAGTAGATTTTGTGTTGTGCTCTCCTTCCGATGAGACCTCGGCGGCTCTAAATGCAATTACGGAAATAACAGCTAGATATAGATGTAAATGCGGATTCATCTATGTTATTGCTGACTGTACTAGGGTAAATAATTTTCTTATTTTATGTGGCGAATACTTATGCAAACACTAATCAGGTGGCCCCTCTTTTCAAATGCAGCCCGCCACGACCACCACCTGTCCAAGCTGTGGGAATCCTATCGGGGGCACTGGTCACATTTTGAATCCTGGTAATACGGCCTTGGGAGGAGGGAAATTAAACGTTAATGATCAGCAGGGATACATAGTGGAGAACAGCGTAGGAATACGGAGAACTACTCATTCGGTGCGACAGCTGAGCCCGACAGCCTATCGGATACTGCATTTGCTCGAGCACGCTATCTTCGCCATTGCGACCTCTGCCATCTCTAATGATCGCAGTCTGGTGGATCCGGTGCAATACTGCCTGGAACACATAGAAGCCGATTGGGCGGTGCTGCGCGGCCTGCTCAATGTCGACGACGAGACACTTAGTTTGCTACTGCACGCGCTCTTGACAAGGATGGAACAATCCGCCTCCCAAAATGTTTCACGATTGTCAACTTCAGACATGCGTCAGCAGTGGGAGCAATACTTCATGTCCACCTTCGTGAACCCACTAATTGCCAACATTCACCAGACCATAACCAACCACCGTAACCATCTCGCCATGGCCCAGGCTGCTGATTTTACGTGTTATATCGACCATGAGATCGAAGAGATCGCCCAAAACAACCCCAATATCTCCAACCAACCTGATGGTCTCCAGCGATTGTGGCGCTACAGTGGTGGTGTGCATGCTAGCATAATTACAACGAATGTCGACTCAAGCAGCGGATTGCAGGCCTTCTACAACGCCAAATCCGAACGCCAACTTCGCTTTCCATTCTTGCGCGTCTACTTTGAATCCCCGGAAAACTTTTCACTTGTGAAGTACTTGGCACCAATCGTGCGCTTTGTGAAGGCCCTCTGTGCACGTCTCGGCCACCGCGTGACTCGTGCCGAGGCGCGTACGATGACCTTCGCGCGCTTTCTAGACGACGAGGCCACTCAAGGTAAACAGGCACAAAAAAATATGATTGATATGTTCCACCACTTTGCTGAAGCGTGGAACCAGGCTCGCCATGTCATTACACGGTTCCAGTGCCACGATCTTCCATCTCCAATGGAGGTCATGACCTCAACCATGGCGGTGGCTTTTGCCGTGCCTGAGCCGAAGGATGAGTCAGTATATCTGTGTGCCACGCTTGAGTTCCTCACTTCACTACAAAATAATTTCCTACACGCTGTTGCCGCTATCCCGCTGGACAGATGCCAATCTCTCACATTCCTGCTGTGTACCGAGCAAACTGTTACTACTGATAGCACCAATTCTCCTGGCCCAGTCACCGAGCGCACTGCCGCTTTCCCCTCGGTCCGGCTCCAGGACGTGCATGAGTCGCAGATTATCACACAGACGTGGAACCCTGAGGTTCTAATGTACCATCAGCGAAACCTCCAGTTTGGCTACGGCCTCGACATAGAATACGACCTGGCGCGTGTGGAGTTCAAGCTTGCGCGTACTCTTGTTTTTAACAAAGTTCACCTCGATCCGGAGTTGGACCAATTCGCTTACAAACGCGAGATGTTCCAGAACCATATGACTATCCTGGACGACGTGGTGGCGTTGGTGCCACAGGAACCTCTGTCGAGAAGCCTGGCACGAGAGGTTTCCGATAATCCGAAAGTGCGACTGCGAGCGTCAGATTTGATCTCCGAGCTAGAGATGTTGCTCTGCTTCTTGAAGCGCACCAAAGGCGGAGATGCCGAAATGGCAATTTTGGAATACTGCCGCCAGTGGTTACGACTCTCGACTCTGGATAGTGCGATACTGAGCAAGACTGTGATTGGCACCTTGCAACTGAAACATGTGTTGGGCCTGTACGAGTGCGTGGAGGATATTGTATCGGACATTTCGGTCGATTACGCGCCCGAGAGGTACACTTGCCATGTGCCTCGAGAGGTGCTCACTGACTTTCTTAACATGGTTAAGCGGCCGGTCGCTTCGGCTAAACCGGAGAGGATACTTCCCATCGAAACTTACGCCATCGCGCTCAAGCGGTTTATACAGCGGTACCTCACCCAGGACGGAACTATATCTCCCGACCACCCGGTTGTCCACTATCTTGAAGGGTCCTCGAGATGCTGGCCAGGCGGCACGTTCAGCGCGAATGAAGACGCTGACGGGTTGTTCCCAGATAGCCTACTTGTCAAGCACGTTATAGGGGCTTTTAAGCAACTGAGAACGCCGTCTCCCACTGTAATAATCCCAGACGATTACGAGGTAAATTTGTGGATGAGATTGAAATTATCCATGTATATTCTCATGCAAATGTCATTTTATTTTATTTTTTATTTTATTTTATTTTATTTTGCCTATTTATTCTTAACCTACATTATAAATTCTTCCAAAAACGTAGCCGATACCTAAAAAGGAAACCAGTTTAGAACAAAACACTTTGAATCACAGTATCAGAACCCGCGTCGGCAATTTCATAGCCGCTACCATAGGCGGGACCGAGAGTGTGAACGGAAATAGATCTACGACAAGAGACTCGACCCCAACCGAGAATTCCGCCGAAATTTTGACCAGCACTAAGTCGGCAACGATCGTCTCGCTGTCCACAAAACAATCGCTGGAACAAAGGCAACAAACCTTACCTCTACCGAAAAATGTGAAAGCAACTGACGATATCCAGCCAAATCAAGTTTACATGCCAAGACGCGTCAAACGCGACGAAGGCAAGCCTTGGCCGGAGAGTGAAGGCATTAGTAGTAATAACCTTGCCGTCAACTCTATCAATGATAGCGATAGTATCATAAGTAAGAAACCCCAAAGTGGCAATCTCTTCAGCAAGTTGATGAATCTCTCGAAAATGTCGAAAAACGATTAGTCTATTCGAAAGGCATTTGTCTGAGAAATGTTGAATTTTGAGGAAATCAAAGCTATACAACTGTTTACTCACATGTTATTTACTTATTTCGCCCTTCACACTGATAGGTGTTTTTCGTTTTATGTTTTTTGTTGTTTTTTTGGGAGGGTATGGACGGTGAATAAATGAATTAGGTAGACGAAATTACTACATATGTTCTTGGATGAATATATCATGTGGAATGTATTTTGAACTGCAATAAGTACAATAACTTTAAGTAGTTATGGGCCGGCGCTTAGCGTATATCGGCCATTTTTGAGGAATTTGGTTAACTTTGATGTCACATAGTAAATCAAAAAAAAAAAAAAAAAAAAAAAAAAAAAAAAAAAAAAAAAAAAAAAAAAAGGAAAAAAGGAAAAGAAAAGGCTATCATCAATAAACTACATTGGAATTCATAAGCCATATTATACCAGTGACCCCGAATCCGGACTACAATTCCGAGTGTTAAATTCTTCCCCCACCAAGTTAGCGATATCAGCAGCATGACTGGAGTTATGTAAATCTGGATGTATGGGATCCTGCTGAATGTCGAAATTGGCCGTTGGTCGAATATTACGTGTGGCAGAATAACTTGACTCTTGCTGGATGACCTGATTGGGCGTGGGACCACCTAAAGTAGAATAACTTGGTGGCGGTGAGCGCACCCGTGTTATGTCGGCTTCTGTGCCGGCTTCTTCTTTTGTCAATTGGGGCGGTTGGAGTTTGCGTTTACGAATATAAATCACTAATACTATTGATACCAACGACACAATTATTAAAGGGCAAACCACAGCCGCCGCTATGGCTCCGCTGGACAACTTCCAATTCTTTGGTTCCTCCGGTCGAGTGTATATGGTCCAATTCCCGTCGCCGAATTCGGTGAAAGTGAAAGCGTAGACCTCACTGTTGATTGTATTGTTCGGACCCCAACCGCCAAATACAACAATAGCATCGCCCCAGCTGACGGCAGAGTGTCCCATCCTCGGGCCTGGGGAGGAAGACGAGCTAGAGGTGTCACTAGCGCTCCAGACGTACATGTTGTTAGTGTAACGAAGAATATAGACGCTGCCATCGGTTGGGTTTAGCATCTCATCTCCGCCGCCTAATGTGCTCACAGCAGAAATAAAATGGATTAGCATCCACTTGTTTTAACCCAACACGTGAAGACTCTGGAAATTGGAATAATTGATAATCACCGAAAACTACCATCACATCACCCAAGCAATTGGCGGTATGTGATTGTCGCCTATATGGGATCGTCCCATTTATTGCTGACAGATTTCTAGAAGGATATCCACCCCAAATCTCGCTGTCAGTGAGATTGTATGGCACCTGGACGACAACTAATTGCTGCGATAAAAGATAGTGTTCCAAAATAAGAAACGTCAGACGTGTGCAGATAATTACAAAAGAAACGAAGAAAATCCTCGGAGAATCACTCACGTTGGTAGCTAGTCCTTCGTTATTCCCCCCGCCAAATAGGATCAAACTATTTGCGCTTTCAAGGTAACATAAGGACGCATATACCGAATAAATGGGGTCGAAAAGAGTATCTAAACCCAAGCCTAGAAAAATTGGGTCACCATATTGCTTCCAGCCGGCCTGCGGGTTGTCAGGATCGGCATACAGCCAATAATTTTGTATCGGCGATTGTGGATTGGACCCGATCCCATCGAAAACTAAACCACCTTGCACCATTAATCGGGCGCCTCCAAAGGATGCAGCCGCAACACCGAAAGTATTGCCAAAGTAACCATCGAGATCGTCTATGTAGTGAATTTACGATTATCAAGTGACAATAACGCATTGATGCAGAGTAAATGACACGTAAGGCGTAGCATTTGGAAATAGTCTTAATCTGATACAGCAAAAATAAAATAAAAAAGAGTAAAATAAAAAAGAGTGATGCACACCCCACATTCCACGTAGCCATGACCATGAAGTAGTATCAAGCACAACTGTCCGACGCCCTACACCATCACAACAGATACTGTTGCTACTAGAGTCGACCGTGGTAGAAATCAGGTAGATAATTTGTGTATTGCTGTATACCCATGCCGAGTGAAATTTCTGTGGTGTAGGTGTGATCGCTCCGGGGCCGGCCGTAACGTTTGGTGCATACCAAACGTGATCAACCAAGGAAAATACGAAGACATCGTTGGTGGAATTTCCGTCGTATGGATTTGAAGATATCGATGCTACACCCCCCCAAATCACCTATTGATCGAGCAGGGGGGGAATTGAATATCTATTGACAGAGACTTTACGTGCAATTTTGCGAACTTGGATCTAAGTTACCATATAATCGCCAATAACTACTGCAGCATGACCTGCTCGCCACTGAGGATCCGATAGAGGATTGCCCAAGGAGCCGATAGTGCTATTTGCTGATTGACGCCTTTGAAGTGTGTGTTCGGGGGTTTGGAGTGAAAGAACACACTCCCGTAGGAAGGCAAGTAGTCCCAAGAGAAATCCTTTTGAAATATAGCGCATCTGCTTCTTTATAAAATCATGTTAGAGTATAGTGCCATATTGGTTACAAAAACGAAACAAACTAATAGTATCGAACCTTTGTCAAGCAACGTCTCGACGGCAAGGAGTTACCAGACACGGAATCACCAGACACATCGCAAGTTATATTCGTTGTTCGGAGGAGAAGATGAGAAATCCGCAAATGGATGTTTGCCTTACGCATCCGCAGTATACAAGTTTCGCTTTCTTTACCTTCCTGTCAAACTTCAATGCTGACAAAGCCGGTTGACTAAGCCTCCGTTGTTACAAACGTTCCAAAAACATGTAGTTTATTGCTACCTTCGCTATATAATTATATACAATTTCTGTCATTAGTATAATGCAAGACTAGCTGTACTTGGGATTTACCAGGTCAAGCTTGTATTTGCTTGTTGCCTCAAAGAAGTAATACGAGTGACACCTCTCGAAGTGTTGATGGTGTTGATGGTCAATAACCGCCAAAAATAGCTTATCGCATCTGGACCTAAGTCTATTATTTTAAAAGTTTGCCAAAATAATAAGCTTGTCAATAAGATACTATAGGGGTCCTGCTCAGCTGGCTACCCCTATAGTACAGCTCACCCTAAATGTATTCTCGAATTTACTGTATTCAGATCGCGGAAAGCTGGGTCCTTAATCAAATCATATCCTGATTGAATGACAACCTCTCAATCGTTCTGAAAGAACTAAGTAAACCTTGAGACAACCCATAAGTATGTCTACACTAACTAACTCATAGTAAATCTACACCCTCACTAAGGATTTATAAACACTCGAACTTTGCAACTAGAGTCAGTGTCATCAGTTTGAGGAGGCGTCTGTGTACTCCCATTTTGATTTGTTTATTATTATCAGCTGTTCGGCGTGAGTGCCAGTTTCGGGTCAGTGAGAATAACACGATTGATCAAAGCATCTTGTTTTTATTTATTAACGAATTTTACCTCAAAAGGTAATTTGATAGAGTATTATAAAAGCAGCATTTTGACAGTAATTCTTGTGAAGGGTTTCATCATCAGTTGCCAGGTGAATGAATAAGTGTATACGTTTAAAGAATCAGCATTTCAATTAAAATAACAATTTAATGACCGAAATTATTCCATTCTTTTTATCTCAGCTTCACCAAGCATAAACCATATTCCGTGTCTACATTCTAAAACATGAGCACTAACCCCTACAGCGGGCTTATCACTTGCTGCCCCAACTTTATCAATACAATTAACCTCTGCGCAGCCACTCTCGGTTTGAACAATAGTACATTTAATAATGCTGATTTGCAGCTGTACCAGTGCGGTTGCGCCCAGGGTCAATCCTTCTACAATGACGTTTCCAACTGTTATACCTGCCTCGAAGGCATCCAGAACGGTACCATCTACAGCGCCGTGCAGCAGTGGTGCTCTGGGGTCTACGACAATGGGACCACCTTCCCCTCTCTAAACTCTCCCGCTGGCACCTATGCGGTTACCTATCTCCAAGCGTTACCCATGCCTACTGGCAGTTTGACCGTCCAATACTGGCCTGGTCATGCATCTCCTACTCCTACAATTGGCAATCAAGGGAATCCTTATAGCAGCTCTAAACATAATGTGATTTTACCGTTTTTTTGGATAGTTTTCAGTACTCTGGTCTCTACTATTGTGTTATATAGGGAAATTAAATACAACTTTCTATAATAAAACGTATGTCGTACTTGCACCTTTGTCTTCGCAATTGGGACAGTACGTCACTTGGCGAAATGATGCACATCACACACCAAAATCAGTTACTTTAGTGGTTGACGACTATTTAGAAAACAGGCGTGATTTTAGTTTATTAGGATTTCTTTTTCATTCGTCTCTCGCGAAGTCATACCTCTTACCCTCTCTCTGCTGTGATAGTCTTGCATTTGACAGCTCTATTCAGCCCATGTCAACCTCAAGAAAAAGGACTCTGTGCAGAAAGTTATCAAATAAGCTGCTTTTAAACAATACTGACGATGAAATGAGCAAGAAAATATTTGAGGTGACATCATCCTCACTACTCGCCAATTCATTTCTTCAGCCAGAGCGACGGTGATTCATGTTGACAAGATGCAAGAGGAAGAAATTATATGGAGTGGATCCAATCGACCAGAAAAATCAAAAATCCAATTACGCCAAGGAGATTGTAACTGAGCTGCTACGTCACTGAACTGTTTGGCTCTAAGAACAAATTCACATTCACATTCAACTTCCGAATTCATTCAACAAATGAATATTTATATTTATACGGTTAAACTTTATTACTTTATTTGTTTATCAAAATTATATATTAGAGGGTACAACCATCTCTAGCGCTTAGCAGATATTGGGGTCCAGCGTGCAGTGCATGGTGCTGGGGTTGCAGCAACTGACCCCAGGGCAATCATTGTCATTGCTGCATTTGGCACCAGTCGGGACAGGGGAAGAGGTACTCGTTACGGGGACATCGCAGAATTTGCCATCGGGGTCAGAGACGCACTGGAGGTTGAAGACGTTGCAGCACAGGGAGCCGGGGCAATCGTCGTCCGAATGGCACTGAGGCTTGAGCGAGGTCACAGTGTGGGTGACGGTAGATGTGTGAGTAGCAGTGTGAGTAGAGGTCAAAGTGGTGGTAGGTGGCGGAATGTCGCAGATCTTGCCGTCGGGGTCATTGACGCATTGGAGGTTGGCCAAGTTACAGCAGAGGGAGCCGGCGCAGTCGCCATCGGTATGGCACTGCGGCTTTAGAGTTTGCGTGGCGGTGGAGGTAGAAGTATGGGTGGAAGTATGAGTGGTGGTCTTCGTCACAGTCTTGGTCGTGGTGGACTTGGGCGGGATGTCGCAAATGGTGTTTTGAGGGTCGCTGACGCACATCAAGGTTGAGAGATTGCAGCACCTGAAAGGGTGAAAGTAATAGCATTGTTTTAGGAATGTAAACGTTGTGTGGTCAAGCTTATTGTAATGAAGCGATATTTTTCAAAATAACGATGTATGCGGGCATGGACTTACAGAGCTCCAGGGCAGTCGTCGTCAGTAGCACATTTTTGGGCCATGGCCGAAGTGGCGAGCACGGCGATCAGGAAGAGGGAGGTAGGGAAACGCATGATGGTAGATTGGGAAAGGGAAGGTGGTATTCGCAGATGTGAAGCTGTGAGTTGTGAGAAAAATTGGTTGAGATTTAGAAGTGCTCTTTTATACTGTTTTCCTCGATGTCTCTAGTATCGTCACACGCGAGTTTCCCTAAGTGGTTGTTCCAGAAATGGAAATAGCGAGTATATTTTTCAGTCCTTTTGTTCTGTAAATTACGCGAGTTTCCATAAATAAAACGTCGAAACTTTGGAATTCCGTGTCATCTCATGGGACTTTTATGTCTTGTGAACTTGCTCTTCGAGCCGAAACCGAATATTTATTTATGACTCTCAATCTAGTGTACGAGTTGTTTTTTCTTAAAAAAAAAAAAAAAAAAAAAAAAAAAAAAAAAAAAAAAAAAAAAACAAAAAAAA
>RBNK01001383.1:0-15716 GCA_003990785.1 Endogone sp. FLAS-F59071 | reverse complement strand
GGCTTAGACGATCTTTGTTTGTATCGACCAATCATAATTTAGCATTAATAAATACACGCATATTGGCTTCATTAGCCAGTGCGCTCTTTACTCCAAACACACACATTCGAAGATCAAATTTCAACAGTTTGGTCAGTCATAACAGTTTGGTCCTATTTGAATGAGGATGTGAGAGTCGGTCTTTCAATAACTCTCCTGCCAGTTGGTACCAAGATGTGACAAATATACTAATAACCAGTTGTTTGTTCGTTTGTTCATATGTACCAAGTGAGAATGCTCAGAATTTTGGACACAATATCTCCCTTTGCATATCCTTACTACAGCTTCATGCTGTGCTCTTCAGGCTTTACTATGACTGATATTGAGATATTCCAAGACTCTGTGCAAACTAATTTATTTGGATAGAAATAAAGGGAGTATTTATACAAATTTGCTAGAACTGAATGAACAAAATAATAAAGACTTTGCTACAAGTATAACTTGATAACTGCGAATAATATTCCATCGATAAAAATGAGATCAGTTGCTAAAAACTAGGTTCGTTGCTGGTGGTGAGATTGCTCGCTAAAAATGACACTAACTAAAAATGGAAGGGTACAGAAGATTACAATAACTCCTAAATCAAGCATAGTACAGAATTCATGAAAATCAATCAAGTTGGGGGTCAGCCGTCATACTAAATAAAACTGCAAAGTGCTGTAACATAGTACTATAATACAATACTACTGCAGTTATACAATATGCAATAAAATTATAAATATCAAAATAAAAACTTTACTTTAAGGCAAATATATCATACTACTTAAGAGTAAAATCTTTCTTGCTAAAGCTCAAAAGCATGAGTTTAGCACTTATACTTATAATAACAAGAAGATATACCCTAAATATACTGATTGAATTGAAGAGTGTTAGAGTGTCAGAGTTAATAAATCAATAATTATAAGGCTTTTACAATTAAATGATAAATAACTTAGTACTGAAATCATCAATCCAAATATAAAAGATATTAAACTATTATAGTTCTAGAACTTAAGCTTGCTTTAAAGAAGTTTATACTAAATTATTAGTATCAAATTATTTTATTAAATACTATACTTATTAAGAAGGCCAAATTACTTACAAATGGATTAGAAGTTTAAGATAAACTATAATTCTTATCTAGTTGGTTGTAGAAATTCAAGGAGTATAATAGAATTTGTTAATAAAAGCTTAAAGGGGAGGCTGCATTAGCTGATTAGATTATAATTGTTAATGCATTACCTTTACTATATAACAAGTATATAAGTTACCTTCTTAACTGAATTTATAGTATGAATGAAACCAGACTTTTCTATCAGAAAGTAATATTAATACTTTAATATTTAGTTTATTATTATTATTATTATTATTATTATTATTATAAAGTTAATACTTTAATTTAATTACTATAGATTAAAGCCAGATCAAACATTAGCATTACAATATACTGCTAGATAGAAGAAAAATAAAAAGTATCTTTCAATTATCTTATATACAAATACTAATAGTTTATATAAATTAAACTCTTTAATAATTAGCAAATATAAATAGCTATATTGCTTTAAAAATATCAATATTAGCAATCTGCTAATAATATATTGAAACAATACTAAAGCTTAGATGCTTATAATACTCTTTCAGGAATAGCTATAAAAGTTTAATCAACAAGTCAGATATCAGCAAAAGGGTTAGTATGTTCTACTACTCTTAGACAATAGCTCTAGCTATAAACCTAATGATCTAGAGCTTCAACATATTAAAATATACTTTTTACTATCAAATACAACCTCAAAGATTCAGCCAATAGATACAGGATTATAGCTTTTAAAATATGATATCATTACTCTTATATTAGATATATATATATACGTATATATTTTTAATAGACTATATTATTAATTTGCAAAATAAGATTAATAATTACTTATTATATATTATCTTATTTAGTTAGATACTTGAATAAGTTGAATCTGGCCAACATATATAAGATTTGAAAATAAATATCTTATAAGCCATTTAATTTATTATTCAAGCTTAGTATGAAATTACTAGCAAAACAATCTAAAAATGTTGGCATCATATTATAATTCTTCCAGTTACCTTTAATACTGATCTAAATAACCTTTCAGACAATATTCACTATGATTCTATACTTAATAATCTTGCTAATATGCTTGAAGCTCTTTACCTTTCTAATTCTATTAAAACAGAGTTTTTTAATATTCTTAAAAAGGATATTATTTATAAAATTCTTAAGGATAATAAAATTATTACAGAGCTTATTAAAGAATTTAATAATAAGATAATTAAGAATTTAGATAAAGTAGATAATAGTATCAAGGTAGCTATAGTCAGTACTAGTGTAGTAGTTAAGAGCTTAGAGATAGTTCAAATATTTTTGCTTCAGCAAGAGAGTACTGGAGAATATATAAAATTAGTAAACAAGATTAAGAAGTTTATTAAAAAGAAGCAAAATAGTTTAACTTAACAGATTAGTATAGATCAGTATTTTAGTTAATTAATTTCTAAAATAAATTATATACATATATAAAAATCATATAGAGATATATATATAGAAAAGTGCTTTATATATTAAGACTAGAAAAAATGATATATATGCAGAATAAAGAGAGGTGCAATAAGTCTTTAGGTTCCAACCTTGGGACTGAACCAGACTATACATATAGAAAGAGTATGTATATAGAGAGGGTATATATAGAGAGGGTTGACTGTAAAATAAAGCTCTTTTATAAAGCTCTAGTAAAATATAAAAAGAGAGAAAGATTTAATTAATCTTTTCAATATAGAACTTTTAATCAAAAAGGTAGTAGCAGATGAGATCAAATAATCATCTACTGTAATTAATACCAAATTATATTAGACTGAGATATTATTACTTATAAAAATAGTTGAAAATATAAATACTCTCAATGTTATAATTGCTACTAACAAATCAAAACTGAAAAACAAAATTATTATTTCACTTGAAAAGATAATAATACTGCTAGTTATATTTATCTGAAAAGTGCTAAAGGAGATAAACTAGTTTGCTATATATGTAATAACATTAAAGTATATGAAAAAGAAATAGATAAGGTATGAATTAATAACTTAGAGAGAACTATATATTCTAATATAGTTTTAAGGGCCAATTTTAAAGCTTATTTAGTAATCTTTACCAAATGTTATAAAATTTAGCTCAATACTTTTATAATAACTAGCAATTACTAGATATATTAGAAAACTATTTTCAGTTCATAGTCTATAACTAGCATTCATACTTATAGGCTATTCTTAGACTGTTTATAGGCTGTTTTAGCTAGTTCATGGTTCATGATATTATTCTAGAGGTATTTACAGTTCATAATATTATTTTAGCAGAGTTCTAGAGTAGTTCACAACTGTTTGCTAATAATAGTTTGTAGTCTATAACTAGCATCTATATCTATAGCTATTTGTTTATAGCTCTTAGTAAAATAGTTTGCAGCTCTTAGTAAAATAGTTTATAGATTAATTAACCATTTTTCTAATGTATAGGTAAAACTAAAGTATAGTATTATTTTTGTTTTACTCTTTCATATTGTTATAAGTAACCTTTAAGTATTTTTTACTTTTATTTAGTTACTTAGTTCTATTAAAGACTAGACTTAGTATACCATTAGGGCCTTTTTTAAGAAGCTTATTTTTATCTAATATATTTAATTTGCTTATAGACTGCTTCATCTTGGATACTAAATATATATACTTTTTAAGTACTAAAATAATATATCTTATTAATTTGTTAGTCTGAATAAGGTATATAGATGTTTTAAGCTCAATTATAACTGTAATAGGCTACTGTATCAATGCTGCAGTATAGTACTTTATCTTTTAATATAGAATAATTTTAGTCAATAAGTTTTCTTTACTTTTCTACTAACTTAATATTTTTATTATAATGTAAGGATGAGACTCTGGAATTGGTAAAATACAAAAGATTAAGAGGCTTAATTAAGAACCAGTAGCTGGGCTAAGTTCTATATTGGTAGAGGATCAAAGAGTATATAAGGTAAGATGTAGGAGAATAATACTAGAAATTCAAAGGGTTATGTATGTCTTATAAGGTGCAAAGGGTGGTAAGTTCTTGGATGTGTTTCAACAATCAAGTTAATCTGTTAATGTCTAAAAGCAATGTATCTCAATATATCTCAGCTTGAAAATCACTAAGCAAATACTTTCTTCACCAGTTTCATTCAGGTCTTAGACTTTGTATTTGGGCTCAAGCTTAGGCAAAGATTTATTGAATGAAAATAGAGAAGGTATTTATATAAAAACTTAAGAGATAATATTAAATATAATAATAATACATCCAAAATTGCTAAAGAATTGTAGATTAAGATCTTCATAGACGAATTGAACTGTAATTTCTGAAATTGGGGTGAAATTGCTAATTTCAGAAAGGTCATCGACTTCTGGGAGGTCAGTGACAGTAGGGAGATTGATGACAGCAGAGAGGTCAGTGACAGCAGGGAGGTCGGTAACTTCCTGTGACACAGTAAGATTCCTTCCTGGGACTGTGGTTTCAGTGTTAACCTTGTGAGAGTTAAAAGAAACAGTGGCGGTCTAAATTGTTTGTAGCTCAGTAATATCCTTAAAGCTTTTAGAAGCTATATTATTTTCAGAGGCTAAGGGTAGATCATCATTAACTTGGGGAATATCATCATCAAATTCAGGGACTTTGAATATCAGATTGTTAGGAACTATGGCATCGAAGTCAAGGGTTATTACTTCGAGGTTGTCGAGATCATTAAACATATCAAAATTATCAAATATATAGTTTTTATTGTTCTGGGTGGTGGCATTATCCTCTGAGAATAAGGGTTTCTTGTTTTAGTCCTGAACTGCTAGTTCTGGGTCGAAATCCTTCAAAAGGGTGTTGAGAACATCTAAACACTGACTGATCTTCATTTGGCTCCAATGCTTAAAGCTTAGTTTTCCCAAATGTAGTATCACTGTTGGCTAGTACTTGAAGACTTGATATGTTCTTAATCCAAGTTTCCTTTCATTCTTGTTAAGACTAAGGTCCAATAGCTCTGGGGCATCCATAGTTGTATCTAATGCATATCCTAATTGGTAATAAAACTTGAAGTAGAATACATTCTGTACTCTTGCAAAGTGTTCTATATTGTTGTATGTAATGTCTACTATGTCCAAGAGGTCTTCTGTATAATCAACCTCGATAGGGGCTCATAGTTCCATATCTTGATGTAGGAGTGCTTGCTAAATTATATTAGTTATATTGGATATATCTAGAGGAAGTGGTCGGGTCCTTTTTGCATTGTTTTTCCTGATATATAGTCTTGATCTCTCATTAGCAGAATTCTTTGTAGGTAGCATTGTCTTGATATAGGATATTCGATAGTGGTTACTGAGGTTAAAATATATATCTCTTCTCAATAATAATTTCTCTCTAGTTTAGCTTTGATTAGATACTTTTTATATTTCTTTAATAAATCTTGAGCCTCTTTCTCTTTATGAGCTTTAAACTATAAGTCATTTCATAAATACTAGCAAGTATTATATAAATCAATTTTCAAACTTATAATTTGAATATATAGAGTTAACTAGTATTATAATTTGTAGAATATATTATACTTAAGGCTATATAATTTACTATTATCCTCTAGGCTAGCTAAAAAATCCTAGTGAATAGACTTGTAGCTTATTTTTACTAATAAAAAGATAATTAATAGAGTAACTTAATTAATATTTCTAACTAGGCTAGATAAGCTATAAACTTTAATATAATTGAGTAGAAAATTCTTGATAGTAGTAGCAATATCAGTATTAATAACCATTCTAGTTTTTCATTATAGTATTCTTTTTATATTACTATAAACTTGTAGTAGAAGACTATTCTTAAGCAAGTGATTTTAAATATTTTTATAATAATTATAGCTAATGCTAAGCATATTAAGATAAGTTTTTTAGTAAATCAGAGTGCTATAATTTTAATAGTAGATAGTTCTCTTATTGATATGAGCTTTCTTTTTAAAATGATGGCAAGTATTGATCACTCCTCTATCTATAGTGTAATGATCGACATGTAAATTCCTTAATTTTTGAGAATGTTCTGTGACCTCGCTCCTGTTAGTATCATTTTTAGTGAGCGATCTCGCCACTAGTGATGAATCTAGTTTTTAGCAATCAATCTCATTTTTATCAATGAAATGTTATTCACAGTTATGGAGTCATACTTGTAGCAAAGTCTTTATTAATTTTGTATAAATACTCTCTTTATTTCTATCTAAATAAATCAGTTTGCACAAAGTCTTGGAATATCTCAATATCAGTCATAGTAAAGCCTGAAGAGTACAGTACGAAGCTGTAGTAAGGATATGTAAAGGGAGATATCACATCTGACACTCTGAGCATTCTTAATGAATGAACGAATAACTGGTTTTTAGTATATTTGTTACATCTTGGTGCCAACTAGCAGAAGAGTTATCGAAAAGACCAACTCTTATATCCTTATTCAAGCAGGACCGAACTACCCCTTCAAGTAATGACAGTGCATCTATAGTGGAAGACAGTATTATTCAAAATGGACCACTAAAGGACATCTCTACTTTTTATATAGAAGAAGTGAACCAAATTATCTAAGAAGATACACCAATGTCTGAAGTATCTATAAGTGAAGGAAACAAGGAATACAAATTACAAAAATCTAAGAAATATAGCTTAGATGTATGGAAAGAAATGGAGAACATGACCATCCTGGTCAAAATAGGATAACTTGCCGAATTTCCAACCTTCCGATAGCAAATCTGAAAAGGGATAAGTAATGCACAACCTGGGTATAAAGTAGTGGAGATCAATGCAGCACAACAATTGGAGGACAATGAACCACAGAACTCATCAGCATACTTACAATACCAGATTGAGGAAATTATGATACTATGTATTATTGATACAGATGCTAGAGGATGCATTATCAGCAAAACAATGCTCGACCAACTTGAGTGGCAGATCGAAGAGGCCATAACTATGACAATTGTAGTGACAGACAGACATGTTGCAACACTGCTCAGCAAAGTACATGAACTATCTATCTGCTTTGATAAACTTATTATTTCAGTATCAGCAATAATAGTTAACATCATGTCCTATGACCTCGTCATTAGGAATAACTGGCTAAAGAAGATGTGAGTAGTAATCGACCTTAGCATGTGCAAAATGTAAATTATCTGGAAAGAGTAATATTATGAAATACCCATCGACTTAGAAAGAGGAGTCTGCCTGCAAATGATAGAAAGTGATGATGAAGATGAGCAAAAGGAATTCTTTATGATGCAGATTGTACAAACCAACCAGAAGGCCAAACCCTTAGAACGAAAAAGTGAATAAGCCACTGGATTTGATCTCTCTACCATCAAGGACATCGAACTGTAACCAGAAGAATTATGCATAGTCGGAATAGGAATTGCCATGAAAATATCTCAAGAACATTATAGCCAAATCAAACCAAGGAGTTCCCTAGCAGTCACCGGAATTACGATTGATACAGGAGTCATTGATGCAGACTACATAGGTGAAATCAAGATTGTAGTTGTTAACCAACATTGATTCAACATAGCCAAACTCTATAGAGGAGATCGAATTGCATAGCTAATAATTATATCCATCTGGACAGGTAAGGCTGTGGAAGTAGCCAACCTTGAAGAAACAACTAGAGGAGATAAAGGGTTCAGATCTACCAGAATGAACATTGCAAAAATCATAACAGAACTCAAGCACATACCCAAAACAGCAAATAAAAAGGCATATACTTTTGGAGAACAGCTCAACAAAGAAGAAAAGAAGGAGTTAAAAGAACTTATCAACAAATACTCTGACATATTTGTGACAACCTTTGAGGAGATCAACCTGAAGCTGCCAAAGTACTTTCATCATATTAATGTCCAAAGGTACCCACTGATCAAATGCACACTGTACTAAACACTACCCACATATATCAAATAGCAATAAAAAGAAATAAATAATATGGTCAAAGGAGAAATGGCTGCCGAAACAGACAGCCCATAGAGATTTCTGAACATTATCGTACTCAAGAAAGGATTAGAAGCTGGAACCTTTACCTCAAGAATGTGTATTGATTTTAGGAAGCTGAATGATATCACTAAAGGAGATGCCTTTCCAATACCAAGAATTGACAATACCTTCTCAAAGATACCAATCTGTGCGAGCCTCTACACAACCCTTAACATGACTAGTGGATATTATCAGATGGGACTTGATGAAGAATTACAGGAAATCGCTTCCTTCGTAACCCTGCAAGGCCATTGGAAATATTTATGAATACCATTTGGACTTAGGAATACCCCAGCAAGCTTTCAGAAAATGATGACTAAGATATTTGGAGATCTTGTCAGAAAAACGTTACTGGTATACATTAATGACATTACAATATTTACAGTAATATTCCCAGACTACATCAAGGCATTATATAAAGTATTCAACCAAATGAGAACTAAAGGTCTTTATTTAAAACCAAAGAAGTATACATTTGCTATAGAAAAAGTCATAATACTTGGATACATTATCAATAAGGAAAGAATTTGAACCAATCTAGCCAAAGTGGAAGCCATTACCAAATTCAAACAACCTACAAACCAAATGGAAATGTGTACCTTTCTGGGACTAGCCTTGTACTACTATCAATATATATACAATTTTGCAAGCTTAGCTGAACCTCTGTATACAACTCTTACAAAAAGTTACAATTAGGTGGAAATCGATAAAGAATAGAGTAAACTCAAACAAGAAGCACTCAATACATTAAAGAAGGCTTTGGTAACTGCACCTGTGTTGGTAAAACCAAACTGGACAAAGCTTTTCAAGCTTTATACTGATGTAAGTACAATAGGAGTAGGGGCAATCCTTTCACAAGATGATACTAAAGGCCTAGAACAAGTAATTTGTTATACAAGCAAAGGAACCTGCAATGCCGAGAAGAATTACGAATCAACCAAATTGGAGTATCTCACAGTCATATGAGCAGTCAAGTGGTTTAGGTATTATCTCATTAGATAATACTTCAAAGTCATCATGGACTATTTGGTGCTTAAATAGTTGTTCAACAGACCCAATCCAAGTGGAATATATGTATGATGGATCATGATGCTTCAAGAATATGATTTCACAGTGAAATTCAGAAAAGGGAAGATAAATCAAAATGCCAATACACTCAGTAGAATACCATTATTAGATGCCTAAGATGGAGTGTAGCAATAAACGCGACACTATACTATGATCTGGTGATTTGGTTGATGAGAAGAGAAATTAGAGAAGATATAGAGGGTTGGATGAAGAACATTTTATTAACCACTGGTAGAAAGTATGAAATTTAAAACAATTTATTATACTGTAAAAAGGAAGGATGTATTATTCTAGTAATTCAGAAGAAGGATGTATCAAACATTTTATCATTAGCACATAATCATCTATTATCTAGACATGTAGGCTAGGACAATATCTTATACCAACTTAGAAATTCAGCATAGTGGCCCAGAATGCAAGATGATGTAACTAACTTTGTATAAAATTGTAACATATACCAAAAATGAGCAAGAGCAAAAGATATGCCCTAAGCTGCTTCTGCAACCATCAAGGCTGAGCTATTTTCACACATCGGGATAGACATCATGGGACCTATGCCAGTAACATTAACAGGAAAAAGATATATTATTTTAGTAGTAAATTTCTTTATAAAATATCCAAAGGTGATAGCAGTTGAAGACGCAGACATACAAATAGTAGCCAAGTTCCTGTATACTGATATTATTTGTCGACATGGAGTACCAAAGAAAATAACCAGTAACCGAGGCATAGAGTTTCTGAATAAACTAATCAGGGAACTCGAGCAAACTTACTATATCAAGCATATCTGAATGACATCATACTACCCACAAGGAAATAGTCAAACTGAATGCACCAACCAGATGGTCAAAAATATTTTAGCAAAGATTATTAATTAAGAAGCATCATAGGATCATTATCTTAATAGCACTCTTTTTGTAATACAAACTATTCGACAGGCCTCAACAAAGTTCAGCCCCTTTGAGCTTGTATATGGGAGGCTGCCAAACCAAGAATTCCACCACCCTAAAAAAGATATCAGAATGTATGACGATCATTTATGGGCTTATATTGTATGAGATATCAGTAGGTTACAATTAATCTGAAAGAAGGCATCCATGTTTATTGACAAAGCACAGGAGAGACAATGAATAAACCAAAATAGAAAGGTGAATGTAACTCTCTTATATATTGGAGATCAAGTCCTCATATACTAGAATATAGTAGAATCTTCATGATTGGCTAAATTATAACCAAAGTAGGAAAGACTATACTATGTACAAGCTATAAAAGAAAGTACAATTTGGCTTAGGAGACTCAATAGTTCCATTCTCTCCACCCCAGTCCACTGAAGCAAAATCAAGATTTATTATATCCAACAAATGCAGCCCAAAGAAGGATGTAGAAAAAGCAATCAAGGAGGCACTGATAAGAGAGCCGGACTTGATCGACCTGGTTCCTCTGGATGAAGAGGAAGATCCCGAAAAACTCTTCATTCTGACACAGCAGTATCATAAATAGCTATGTAATCAAAGCTAAGTTACTAATGTCACTATCAGGTTTCATCAAGAATGCACTTGCTATCTCTGACATTGCTTACAGAAACAGGAGATACTATTATCAAAATTTGAAAAAGATATAGCTGACAGGACCTACACACTCTTTCTTAGATACAAATGGGTTTTATCCAGGTTCTATAGGAAAACTATTGATATTATCAAACTTACTTATGTGGAAATCACTCAAATTCGTCAGGCTGTTGAGAATAAAATTACTGTACTTTTATCTAGTCTCGAGGATAAGATATTCCCAGTTGAGCCTCCAGATGTGATGGCTGACCCCCAACTTAACTAATTTTTGCAAATTTATATAACACTTGATTTAGGAGTTACTATAACATTCTGTACCCTTCCATTTTTAGTTAGTATCATTTTTAGTAAGTGATCTCACCACCAGTGATAAATGTAGTTTTTAACAACTAATCTCATTTTTATCAACGAAATATTATTTGCAGTTATCGAGTCATACTTGTAGCAAAGTCTTTATTATTTTGTTTATTCAGTTCTAGCAAATTTGTATAAATACCCCCTCTATTTCTATCTAAATAAATCAGTTTATACAGAGTCTTGAAATATCTCAATATCAGTCATAGTAAAGCCTGAAGAGCACAGCACAAAGCTATAGTAAGGATACGCAAAGGGAGATATCGTGTCTAACACTCTGAGCATTCTTAACAAATAAACAAATGAATGAACAAATGAATAACCAGTTATTAGTATATTTATCACAATAGTCTTGAGTTAGGCTATTAAAAAGATATCTTGTTCAGGTTTTGTTAGTATTTGAGAATCTTCCTGTAGTTTAGCAAATTCTTTCTTAAGCAACTTAAGTAAGTAACCACAATCACATTCTACTCTTAGGAAATAGAGAGCTTTTCATATTTATTTATAATTATATCATCTACCATATCTATATATTATATATATTATATATAGTTTATCTAGTTTTATTAAATTTTTAATAATTGTAAATTAATTTAGTATTATATATAAGGGTAGCTATATATATAAAATTGAAATATATAAAACTTATCTATATTAGATCCACTATGAAGTTCAAAAATTATAGCACTCTATGCTCTCTTTTAAAGTAGGAGCAAAGCAAAAAAATAGCTTCTTATATTTTTTAAAATATTTGACAGCAAAGCTATTAAATAATATTTAGATAAGAAAGGAATCACCTATAAGATTTACTAAGAGGAAAGGATAGAAAAGCCTCCTAAGAGAGTATTGACTGAACCCTTTTAAGAGCCAAGAAAAAAAAAATAGAGGAATAAGAGGGTTGTTATATAGAGAGATAATCCTATATCAGAAAAATAGTTAATTAATCTATAAACTATTTTACTAAGAGCTGCAAACTATTTTACTAAGAGCTATGAACAAAATAGCTACAGATATAGATACTAGTTATAGACTATGAACTATTATTGGTGAACAGCTATGAACTATCTTAGAACTCTACTAGAACAATATCACAAACCATGAACACCTCTAGAACAATATAACAAACTGCGAACTAGCTAGAACAGCCTACAAACAGCCTAAGAACAGCCTACGAGCATAGATGCTAGTCATAGACTACAAACTGAAAATAGTTTCTTGATATATATTGTGATGATTGATATGCAACTTGCTCAATTTGTAAGAACTTACCACTTATTTTTGAAGTTACTATAACCTTCCATCCCTTTCCATTTTTAGTCCTTGATAACTTTTATTTCTACTTGATAACTTTTATTTCTGCTTAACAACTTTTATTTCTGTAAAATACTACCACCAGAGTCATTATATATTCTTTGCAATGATTGAATTATATTTTCATAGTAAAGTCTTTATTAGTTGTTCTTTAGTCTTTTAAATTTGTATAAATACTCCCTCTATTTCTATCTAAATAAATCAGTTTTGTATAGAGTCTTGGAATATCTTAATATCAGTTATAGTAAAGCCTAAAGAGTATAGCATATAGCTGTAGTAAAGATATAAAGAGAGATATTGTATCTAACACTCTAAGTATTCTTACTTGATAAACACAAATGAATAACCAGTTATTAGTATATTTGTTACATCTTAGTACTAACTGGCAGAAGAGTTATTAAAAGACCAACTCTTATATTTTTATTTAAGCAGAACCAAACTACCTCTTCAAGTAATAATAGTGCACCCATAGCAGAAGATAGTATTGTTCAAAACAGATCACTAAAGAATACCCCTGCTTTTTATATAAAGAAAATCATCAAACAGCTCTAGCTCCAAGGAAGAAGAATTTATTATATCTGACCCTTCTAACAGTAACTATAGTAAAACAAAAGAATCTATTACCTCCCTTACAGTACATGACAGATTATCATCAGATAACAAATTAGCTATCAATTTTGATAATGACCTATAAGTATTATTTTATAAAACATCTGATAATAAATCAGATGATAAACTAGAAATCAATATATATGAAATGACAGAAAGACCTCTGACCTTTACTGGTTACATACTAGCCGAATCAGTAATCAAGTTTATTAAAGACTTACAAATTTATAACACAATTTAACAATTCAACAATGTTGCAAAAGTAAATGTTCTAAAAGCAGTTTTATAGGGATCTGTTAAGATTATATATGATGCTACAGTAATTGCTACAGCAGCAAATGGAGAATTCAATATAGAAGCAGAAGAAGTAAATGCAGAAGCTAATACTGTAGTAACCTTCACTAATACTATTATATAGTTAAGAGATACCTACCATACAGCTGACATACAGCAAAGTATAAAAGATCAGCTAGTATCAATATATTAGAGAATAAATGAAAGTTCTCTTACCTTCCACACAAAAATCCGATATATAGTAGATCTTGCAGGATATCTAGTAGCCAACCAGAACCTCATTATAGAACAGTCTTTTATAAATAGACTTCACTGAGAAATCACTCTTCAAGTACATTCCAGCTCAGTTGGACTAAACTATGCACAGAAGGTAGATTACATATAGAGATATTGAGCCATACAAAACTCAGGTCAAGATATTGTGATGGACTAAAATATATTAACAGCGAAATACTCTGATATTGAGTAAGTGCAGAAAATACGTTTCAGGGGTCTTAGCGGTTTATGTGGTAGCGTCTTAAGAAGGGTGTCGATGTAGGTGTTAACTAGCAAGAATTAATTGCGATCGATTGAATAAAGTGTATCTGTTAGAATCTCGAAACTATCCAATTGCTTACTCCTTGAGTAAGGCTTCAGTATCCCTTGGGTTGTCTGTTTGTAAGCTTCCTTAGCTTGTTGCAGTCCAAATTTTATTGATAATTGCGAGCGGGGTATTTATAAGAAATTACAAGGTGCTATATGGGCAGCTACCTAGGTTACTACTTGAATTTCTGATTGGCTCGGCTAAATATAAGGTACAAATTGATTGGCTAAGATATAATAAATAATATATCAGATCGAAATACTATTTTAGGTTATAGTGTGATTGCAGATCTCAGCAACGTTACAAGTCTCAGCAACGTTACAAGTCTCAGCAACGTTACAAGTCACATGACTATGATCTTTACATGATCAAATTGTATGTCGTCACAAAATGTTCCGTCACATCTCCTTCCTTTCTGCGAGTTAGACTTCAAGGTATAGTTCTAACTCGGAGAAATCTCTTTGTAACTGTTTTACCTCTTCCTCTAGCTCCTTCATTTCATTCTGTGTCAGTTGATTTAGTTGGTGCATATTGCACTGAAAGTGGTTCAAAGCACTAGGCTTGTGCTTGAATAGTTGATAAATTCGATCAGCCATTTTCGCAGCATAGGCAGGGAATGCTCCTTTGAGGGCTCGTTGACAGATTTCTCTATCTTTCCGGTTCCAGATATGTTCAACTTCTTCATCTCAGAGTTGTGCGATTCGGTAGTATTCCTTCTACTCATTGATTCGTACCAAATGTTGCCTCCTTTGAATGTTGCGTACAATCGATCGAGTTTTCTGTAGGGTCGATCCTTCTATCTCCTCAAGGTCTTCCAGGGGTTCTATATGTCGGTAGGCCTCGATCAGGCTGACTCGGACTTCATGGAAGTTGTTCCAGCGGGGTATGATATTTCTTGAGGTGGTTTCGGTGGACAGTATAGGGTAGGATCATTCCTGTCGTTTTTCGTAACTGATACATAGTTCCTTTTATACTCGCGATGTAGTATGGTCCTTCCCATTTCGGGTCCAATTTTGCTGACCATGAGGACTCTACTATGTTCCGGTATAGTAAGACTTGGTCACCAATCTTTAATCTTTCGGTTTCCTTGTGTTCCTTGTCGTAATTCTTCTTTTGTTGATCTTGTACAATGGCGATAAATTCTCTCACCTTGTTTCGGACATTGTGTAATTCTTGAATTTCTTTTGTCATACGGTGCTCGATTTGCGTTTTCCAGGAGGTGTAGCTGGGTTCCGGGGTAGTCATTACTTGGTCTACCAGCTGATGAGCCTTTCTTCCATAAGCGAGCTCAAAAGGGGTAAACTTTGTTATCTCTTGTTTCATTGTTCGTAGTGCAAATAAGGTGGAAGGTAGGTACAAGTCCCAATTTCCTCCTTGTGATTGTACTACTTTAGCAATCGTGTTCTTGATGGTTTGATTCGTCTGTTCAGTGAGTCCGTTTCCTTGAGGGTGGTAGGCAGTAGTCTTTATCTGGCGGATCCCGAAGTGTTGCATCAATATCTGCATGAATTCATTAATGAATTCAGTTCCTTGGTCGGAGGTTATTTCATAAGGTATTCCATGGCGGCAGATAATATCTTCGTAGATAAAAGGTACAATATTAAGAGCATCTGCAAGGGGCAAGGCTCTTGCTTCAGGGTACTTGGTCAGGTAATCTACTGCTACTACGATATATCGATTTCCTCTAAGTGTTCTTGGTAGCGGTCCAACAATGTCTATTCCAATATGTTCGAAGGGTCCTCCAGGTACAATCGGTTGTAAGGTCTCGACTTCCTTTCCTCGGCGCCTCTTCTGGCAAGTGTCGCATCTCCTAATATATTCTCTAATATCTTCGTACATGT
>RBNK01001382.1:0-15732 GCA_003990785.1 Endogone sp. FLAS-F59071 | reverse complement strand
GAGGGGAGCAAAAAACAGTGTTTGGGAGGAGTGTAGATGGTAGGTGATGGTAGGTGAACGATGTGGGAGGTGTATGAATGTTATGCGATTTTTTTTTTTTTTTGTTTCTTTTTTTTTTTTTTTTTTTTTTTTTTTTTTTTTCTTTTTTTTTTTTTTTTTTTTTTCATTTCTTGTTCCCTTTTACGTCACATCTTGCTATCTTTCTTGTACAATCTTCTTCCGGAAATGCTATCTCATCATCGGCCGGTTCTCCTTAATGTTTTTTGCATGGGTTCGTTCACTAAAATCAGCTTATCTCGCACAATGTTATTTGATTTATGCTTGGGTGACGGATCGAATGTGGAAGGATCGAGTGAGGGGTGGAAGTTATACTTTCGGAGGGAGGTTTTTGGGCAAGAGTTTGAGGGCGGCGGCCGTCGATAGCATGGAGACAGGAGCGGTCGAGTGATGCGTTAGGGCGTGGAGAAGGGTGTATGTTGTCCATGGAGCATGATGAGGTACCAAAGAGGGTCGAACTACTGGGTAGGGATGATACTACGAATGACGAATGCGATTCTCCGAAAGGGAATGTTTGAGCGACTAAGTGAGTGATTGCGTAATATGGATCGGTTCCTGGCGGATAATCGATAACTCGATTCGTCGAGCGCTCTGTAGTTCTAAAGGGATCGATAGTATCAAGATATTGGGAAAAAAAAAAAAAAAAAAAAAAAAAAAAAAAAAAAAAAACACTGATAGTATGCTTTATGGATTTATGGACACATAAATACGCTTATAGTTTATCTAATTAATATTGACGTAAAATTATGGCATAATCATTCAATATGTGCGAGAATTTAAGCACTGGTTAGTGCTGTGTAAGCCCGATTTGATTTCATAACGCCAGAGAAACCTTTAAATATATTACTGCCACTTCTCTCTCGTCAGCTTGTCGAACGTTTATACAGTTTAATGTATTCTATTTAAAAACTATAGGCAATAATATAGAAAAAAAAAAAAAGCGTACGTGTATTCCAACCAAAGAAAGGATAGAATAAAAAGAAAATAAAGGTGCATTTAAATATCCACAAAAAGTCATGAAAACATAAATCACGTGAAACAGAAGTAAAAGCCTAGCCCCACGGTAGTAACTTTCTTCCATAGCTAAAGCCCCTTCATCTATCTCGCCCACAATTCATTATACCTCACTCGCATGCCAGTTTAGCGTCAAATGAGCTCAGCGCGATGGCGAATGCCTGCAGAGGACACATGGGATACTGGAAGTCCATGTTGAAGACGTCGTCTTCGATGCGGCCGAATTGCATGATAATGTAGTCCACTGCGAAAGGGTATTGGCGACGGTGGCGGTTGAATCAAAAGGTCAGTTTTATATTGGGGCGATTGCGGTGATTGCGGCGATAATGAACCTATTTTCTATTGCAGACAAATTTACACTACTACTAATAGCCGCAAGCTCATCGTATAGTACTACTCACGATCGCTATCGTGCACAATCTGGAAATTCTTGACGGATGCTTGCGTGACGCGGCCGTTGAAGTTGAGCACGAAGGACTGAGTCTCTGCAAATACGACAATTTAAATCAGCATCAAAAATGAATGCACAGAACGAGAGAAATCCCAAAGTGAACACGCAAAACGTACCTTCATTCCACTGTGGACTCTTGTTGTGCAGCACGAGCAACTCTTTGTTGTCGCTGGCCTTAAATTTGGCCATCAGCGTCTCTGATTCCTGAGAAAAGGGAGCGGAGGAACGGTAAGAGCGCGCAAAGGGTACAATAGAGGAATACTACGTAATGTAACCAGCATCAAGCATTGATCGAGCAGATTAAACTTTTCCACATTGCCCCATGGCAATCGCCAATGTCAGCCGGACTCAAACGCGAACTACCACTCACCACTGCCGGTCGAACCTCTGGTCTCTCCCCGGCGCGTGTCATGCTATGCAGCACTACTGTCATCTTGCGCGGACCTTTGAAGCCAAGGATATTGGGGTCCTGTTTTTTGTCGTACACAACAGGAATGAGGTTTTGAGATTTGTCGCTCACATATCAACTCCATAAAGCCCCACTCAACTCACGTAGATCACGGCCCCGAGCTCCTCACGTAGCGGTTCGCTGGTCTTACCGCCCGTAGGTGGCCTAGCGTCGTCCTTGAACGGATTACGTCCGAGGGAGTAGACGACGAAGTTGGTGCCGAGAAAGTTGGATCTAAGATGATGTGTACGGATTGCACGGCAACATGAGAATTGGGTTTACTTGGTATTGGTTTTTTTTTTTTTTCCTGAGCCGCTGGGTTCGTCTAGTTTATAGACTATCATTCTGCTACCACTATCGTAACATCGATAAAGACAACGTATTTCCATACACAAAACCACCAACCCTAATCTTCCTTGAAAAAACCAACTCACCTCACCTTCCCCAGCGTACACTCCCTTTCGGTCCCCCTGCCCAAAACTGTGGCGCTGGCTTCGTTCCTGGTCCTCGGGAACGCCCTGCCAGAGATAACATAGTGGCTCGTTTGGCTCTTCTTGCGTTTGCGCGCGCTCATCAGCAGTGTGCGCGTGGTCGTGCGCACGTCCTCGACGAAGAGATCGTATCGCGGGTACAACTTGTCCACGCCGTCACGCCGGCGTGCAATCCGGCAGAGGACCTTAGTGCCATAGGGAATCGGCCTAGGTACGAGAGCCCGTAGTTTGGAAGAATTTGATTAATTTGTTATATTTGATTATTTCAGTTGAAAACTCAACCGTAGACGTGAAACAGAAATGAGGCAGACAAAAATCTTGCCACGGGCCTCAACCCATAGCCAGATCCTCACTACTTCCTTGCAAATAGAAAAAAAAAAAACTCACTTCATGGCAAAGGCCAGCAGCTCCTCTTCTGACATTCGCGATGGGCTCAAAACGAAATTTGTTGGGGGGGTGGGACGGGTCACAATGGTGGTGGTGGGAGCAACAGGAACGTCTTCGGTCTGGGTCTCATCGTCATTGTCTTCGCCATTATCGTCGGGCGATGTCGAGGAGTCGGCGAGTGGGTCCTGGTTGAGTTCTTCTGTAGCCATGTGGACGGGATGGACTTGCTTTCTTTCATTCCTTCGTTCTCGTCGTGACCGTGATCTGGTGGCTTCGAGCCAGAATGAGCCGACGTCATCACTATTTCACGAACCGTAAACACCTCCCAAAACCCCAAAACCCTCTCAACTACACTCCAATCCCATCTCTAGAAGCAATGTTTGGTCTCCGCAAGTGGTCCACCCCTTTCTGGCGCCCCGCTGGTCCTTTTATCGCTGGAGGTCTCATCTCAATATACCTGGTCAACAGCCTTCAGACCGCCTTGATCAATTGTGAGTTGACTGCGCCTGTATTTGCGTGAAACGGCCGGGAGTCGAGCTGTGGACGTTAGTCGAGCTGTAGACGTTAGTCAATGCTACTGAATAATGAGACTGAAGGGCGGCTGGGGTGAAACCGTGCTTTTGTTCTGGGAGGCGGGAGGGTGGACATTAAAGCCTCCAGTCTGCTTGAAACTTTCAGTCACTGTTTGACCCATCACCCCTGCAGGGAAAGTCCCTAATATCGATATTGGATTGCAAACCTCTCGAAGTTGGAGCTGCAGAATTTTCATTAAATCTGTATAAATTTGACACAGAAATTGTTCGCTAACAATCTCTGTAACTACTCATCCTCACAACGCCCGCAGCTGACGAGTACAAGGACGATCCGCGGAACCCCGCGCGTAAGTATTTTTCTTTTTTCTTTTTTTGCACTATCGCGCTTTTCTCTTTTCTCTTTTTTTTTCCCTGGTAAATATGTTTTACCATCATTCTGATACGTTATATTCCCTCAACCGCGCCAGTCTCCGCCGGCAAGAAGAAAGTGGAACACTAATTGTCTCGTCCCCAGCCCGTCCGCGTCGCCCGATCGTCTGCATCGCCCGACCTCCTGGATTCAAAATTTTTGTGGACAATTACGACTAGACTTATCCTCAAAGCTTCGTAAATCAATAAGCCTGTATTTTTGACACTCAAGAATATACGAGATTTGTCTGAACACGGGGTCGGATCGTGGGTCGTGGCTTGTTGTATGATTAGTTGGAGTATTGGCGGAGTTGGGTTGACAGGCTGGAAAGAAATCGTGGTTTGGGAGGATGGTTAGGATTGCGTCGTGGAGAGCATTTCGAACCGAAAGAGATCTACTATTCATTCACAAAACCAAGAATATAAGGAAATATTCTTCAGGGAAAGCACAGAGGAAGAAAAAAAAAATGCCTGTGAATTATCTACAAACTTGCATTTGCATTAGCCTACCAGCCAGAATTTTCGGTTTGCGTCCGCTGCCCGCTTGATATTTTGACCCTCGGCCCTTTTTAAAAATTCCGCAGCCATAATCGTACTTTGGCATGAATATTTTTATCATAGCGCATTGTAATTGCTATGGTTGTATCTTACGACTGTGAGCAAATATCATTTCAAAAGCGCAAAATCAAGAAAGACATTGAAATATTACCAACTCAGCCTCCTAGTCGTATAACCTTGGCAGAAACAGACGATAAAAAAAAAAAAAAAAAAAAAAAAAAACTTGCTCCTGGAAATAGGCAGCAGCCCTCTTCAGCTCCTTCACAAGCTTGCTAGCTTCCTTGGCTTCGACGAAATATATAGTATCCGATAAGGTTGGAATCCCTCGCGGAAGTATCACGGAACTATACATGTTGCTCATTGGTCGTTGTATGTTTGTCGTAGGGAAAGGGAAAAACTAAAATTATACGCCACATTTCCAGCCGTTAAGAAGCACCAGGAAGACACAAAATTTGATATAAACGATAAACGATATAATACATAACTTAGTAATATACTCTAGTGAATGACGTCGTCTGTTGTTTCGTACGGAGTTACGTCGAATGGAATTTAGAGCCCCGGAAAATTTTGAGCCGTAGTACCTTTACGACGAACTGATAAAAAAGTTCCCAAACATGGAACTTTTTAAGAGGTTCCAAAATTACAGGCATTGGTTTGTCCAACCAAGTACGCATCAAGTTGTCCAAAAAAAAAAAAAAAAAAAAAAAAAAAAAAAAAAAAAAAAAAAAAAAAAAGTTGATAGACTTATTTGATTTTTGATCTGTATGTTTATGTTTCAAGTGCTTTGGCTTAAGGTAGATAGATATATATACAACACTATTGGCTTAGCCTTCTGATTCATAGTCTAAAAAGGAAACTCATTAATACCTCCATTTGGTCATTTGGCAGTTCAATAAACCCGCTAGAATAAGGCTTGTTATTGACCTTTCAAAGGCGGTGGGGTGGGTATGTGATTTAACTGAGCCTTCTTGAGTTCACAAATAGGAGTATTCCTGGCAATATTGACTATGATTTAGTTTCTGGTAGCATCTTCGCCATAAGGAAAGCAAAATAGTAGACATGTTGGAATTATTCGGGTTTGTAGAGGAGATATTTGGTATATTCGAGAAGGAGGTATATAGCCAGCATTGGAATGGCGCGTTGTTATGAGTAGAACGCGCGTAGAGCGTGGATATTTATGTGGTGTCCTGAAAAGCAGCTGCGTTCGCGAGTCAGGTATAAAACTACATTGCAAGTTTGAGAAACGATGCTACTACAAGGTGGACTTTTCTCGTCGATTGCTATGTTGCTAGCCTTGGCCAACATGACACACTATATAAAGAAAGTTTTTAAATAGTTTGATAAATAATGTAATAACGGAGTTTATATATATATATGGGTTATTATTTTGAAGATGGACCATTTTTATTTTATTTTTTTCTTGATGAAAGTGGCAGTTATATTTCTTTCGGTCATCCACATCATGAATCACATGACGCCTGAAAATAATCACCATATTCATAATACTATTCATCTTAACTTTTTCGATATTTTTTTTCAGCTCATATGAATATTTATTTGTGCGTAAAAAAATAAATTTTTCAGAGGTGTACATCGACGAAAATTTATATTATCAGGCGTCATGTGGATGGTGTAATGTAAGAAATATGACTGCTAGTTTCATCAAGAAAAAAAATGGTCAATATTTAATATTCTATATGATGAAATAAAAATAACTTGATTTTTCTGGGTTGTGACTGTAACCCGACCCGACCCGACCCGGCCTACCTATCTATCATGTGTTCATCTGTGTGTCCGTCGGCCCACTACCTTCATCCCTCCATCTGTTGTCTATCCGTCCATCCCTCTCTTTGTACAATGTTGTAAAATGTTTACATTCATTCGCTCGGTCCAAGTAAATAGGTTTTCCACCAAATGAGATATAAAATGTATAGTGACGAAATTAAGAGGGTCACATCGGGTCAGACCCCAACCCGACCCTTCGGAGCACTATTTCTGGCTCATACTATGCAAGTGTATTAACCATTCATTGCTAAATAATACTATGACTTTAGTAGATTATATAGAACTGAAAATACATAATAATATATTCACAATAATACTTGATTTTTATAAGCATAGTAAATTTAAAGAATAAATCTAAAATATATATAATTAAACCTCCATTATAAAATTTAGTTAAATCGATAATAAAAATCATACGTAATACATCACTAAAACGAAACAGAATACATTGCATACATCGCGGACCTAGGAACGTAATGTGCGCTCTGGTACGCTAATAATGTACGACAGTGTGTGACGGATTTTGTGAAGAGAGCTTATTATTAGTTTTGTCAAGTTACAAATAAAGAACATTATACTTTGTTACGTAAAATCTAGTTGAAAAACTAACCTCATCCACCCTTTACGTTATTATCAAATAACCTTCAAATGACCCGAATTGGGACCCAAACGTAAGAGACCCACAATGTAGATTACTGTAGAAGGCGTAATTATTAGGCTCCCGGTCGCCTGGTCGACTAACATAGGAGTGAATTGATTGTTGTAAATATAATGTGCATTTGTGCCTATTCAATTGCCACAATCGTAATATTAACATGCAGAAGGGACTGTGCGTACAAGATCCATGGTTTGTCCGAGTGGGTGACTGTGCTGATGATGGAAGCGACCAGTATGGCAATGATACAAAATACAAAATCCAAAGGGTGGGGATACTACTAATGTCCAGGATCGGGGCATTTTGGCCCAAGGGCCGGATAGGCTACAGAGCCGTGCTAGCTGAGAAGGCAGTTGAGAAATAGATCCTCTTACGGAATTAATTAAAATATTGTGTATACACGTTCCGAAATTATTAAGTTGAAAAGCTTGTAAATATAAATATTCACTCTGTGCATATCCATTCGAACCCATACATCCCGCACCACGTGCAGACTGCCTTTCAAAGCTCGGTTTGAGAAAGTTAACACTGCGCTCATCTCATTATCAAAGGATGGATAAATCGATACCCGGTATCCTTCATGGCTGCGGTATTTCAGTCCGTTATGTTACGGCTTGATCGTGACCATCCCACCTGAACTTGCTCTCCGTCGTTTTTATTATGCCATATGACACGAACCGATGGTTTCTCCGTATCTTCTAGACATTAAGGAACGTTCCCGTCCTCGCCTTGTGCATGGGCGTACAACCGCCGCATTAAGCACTCCAAACTGCACGAGCGCCAGATGGCTCAAAGGTCCACAGCGGATACTGTCTCCTGGAAACTGGGCCTAAGATTCTTCGAGCGGAAGAAACTTGATCTGTGCTTTTTTTGTAGGGTAGCATCGGGCGTCGGGCGTCGAGGGTATGACCGTTTGTTCGTTCCCACAACTCCGCGAATTGGGAAAGATCAATCACAATGATCACTTCTCCCACATTGGTTCACGGGACCAACAATCGATCTAATTTCCTAGTACTTGTCGGTCAGGGCAACGGGAATAGGATTTAAAATAAACAAATCTGACAGCTTAAAATATTTGGTCCACATGAGGTGCCACCTCGATCTGACTAAGCCTCCGATGGTCGCTTAGTCTAGAGATAGGCTTTACAATTTATCGTTATCTCTCTTGCTCTCCATTTCGCTCACCAACATGGACCCCTTTTCTCCCGCCCTAGCTACCGTCATCGGCGCATACATTGGCGCGATATATAGCGTTCTTAGCTGCATCATTATCGGGCACAAGGCTCTGATTGACTACAGCCACTTGAGAATCAGCTGTGTCGGCCTGGCAATTATGACCGCAATCCTTGGTATCACTAATGTCCTACGCGCTACCGACAGCATTCCAGAGTCTATCTTCTTCCTCCTGCAAGCGCTGTTTATGGTCATGTTTGTCGACCTCATGGTTTCCATTACTTTCAACCTCGGCAGCAAATTGTATGACAGAACCTACGTCTCCAACACCCCGTACGGGATTACCGTCGGCAATGGCCTGTACGCGCTCACTCTACTTGGCTCCGTATTGCATAATGTTTTCGTGATATTGAGCCTTGTACTGCAGCGAATTTTCGATCAAATAGTTGTTGGAGGAGACTTTAATACCGCCGGAAGGATCATGTTTATTGTGGCCCTGGTTTTTGCATACTGGTATGCCTTTTACCCTGTCGTTCGAATGAAGACCGGAGTCAATGATAGACAGTCGGGAGTTGCAGCTGTAGGCGCTTGGTGGGTTTTTTTTTTTTTTTTTACGGTATCCAATCAAATCTTTGTCTTTTTAAAAACTAATACCAACGATTCTACCCTTCCTTCCCTTTCTTTCATAATCTAATTTCTCATAGGTATTTAACGGGAATGGGCTTTTTGACGCTCCTGCACGTTATTCCAATTAGCATCTCGGCCGTCTACCCCGGGGTGACCTACAAGGAGATCGATATGAAAGTGACCACCATGGCGGTTGTATTAAGGTATTGAATATTAAATCTTACGAAATCTCAGATTGGCGCCACACATCTTAGGATGATCCAACCTCACACACTTGTTCCACTCCTTTCACAGAAGTTCTATCCTCAACTTCTATAGCATCCCGCCGTCAGCCAGAATCATCTTCGCCATCCGGCAGCGCTTCTTCCCGGGTTCTGGCCCAGTCACTCTGGTCATGAACCCGACAAGCATCACTGTGCAAGGAACGAGCGTAGACACGCGGTCGCGCAAAAGCGGCGAGCTTAAGTTGCCTGGCGAGGAAGAAGATCGGTCGACTGTCACGTCAAAGACCGAGATCACTACATGGGATGATGACCATGACCAGGCTACAAGTGAGCTGGCTTTGGCTGGCGACGAGCAATCTTTTTGATTTCTATTTCATTCATTCTCGATTATGCAGCACAAAAAGTTCGGGCGCTCTGACCAAACAATCTTGTAAATACAAAATACCTTTTTTTGATTGAATTCTCCATGACATTGTTTTTATCCGTATGCAGATATGTACAGACATTATATCCACGTGTAACATCTTATTAATGCAGTATGCATATATCTATGGAATGATCTATATTATGAGCCGACGTGATATTATTCCTCAGACAATCAGAGAGAAAACTTCAAACTAATCGAAATTCACCGAGTGTCTATTTTCAGCCCATTCTCGGTAAAGTCGGATGCTCGTTATTTAGGAACCAATCACTCTGGATGTTCCCGTAAGGCAAATGCCATGCCAAACCAAACGTTACTCATTCCATATTTGTTGAATTGTGTTACATTGTTTTAGACATCATCGGTATCCTATACCCAATTTCCCAGTGCTGTTTGAACATTTGAATGTCCTAAGAGTACCAGGCAGAAGCAACGTGAAGCTTATGTATATTGAAATTGGGCTCGCATTCTCAATCTTTGAGAACATATATATTGGAAGCTCTCACCATGTAATATGCGCCAATATAAAACTTGCTTGAAGCACTTCCGATTTCTCCCACATTATGTAACCTGACGCCATTTTACCTGGTCCGGTTTTAGCGGTCCTCTGTGACACAAAACAATAAAACAAGGCAATTCACATCGAATTTCGTAATCTTATTTGAGCACGTTTTTTCAATCTTTTTTTTTTTTTTTTTTTTTTTTTTTTCTTATCTCAATCTCCGATGTCAATTTAAAGGTATTAGGACACTTTAGAACTTTTTGGTTGTATACAATCTAACGCCAAAAGTCCACTTTTCGCTCCGCTTCTGTATATAGTTCGTAGGCTTCTGAAAATTATCCTATTCTTTAACAGAAATAAATAGAATGTAAAATATATATTTCAATAAAAAAATGCCTACTCAAACTCGCTCCACCAAACACTTTATATATTATGTATAGAGAAGTAGCACATTCTCTTCAAAGGAATTGAGTACCAATATGTATTGAGTGTGATTAAGGCTCCGAATGGGACGGTCTGGGACGGTTCGGTCCATAGAGGACCGGGTGGCTTAGACCAGCACTTCGCATTGTTCTTCCAATTTGTCCCAATTTGTCAATCTGACAATTGTTGTCATGCATGCAACGTAATTCTACCTTTGTGTGCCCTCTTCTACTATGATGATCAAAAAAGGCAAAAGCAAGATGGACAATCATGCATGCATAACAACCATTGTCAGATTAAACAATGCCAAAGGCTGGGACGGTTCGGTCCGGTCCGGTCCGGTCCTGGGACAGACTTTGGACCGTTCCCAACTGGACCGGTAAAATCGGTCCAAGTTGGGATTTTTAGACCGTCCAGACCGTCCCAGACCGTCGGTCCACCGGTCCGGACCGTCCCATTCGGAGCCTTAAGTGTGATACTAGCATGGCAACTCTGTAATCATAAGGCATATATGTTCACACTATTCTGTCAATCCCGGTCATATTCAAACTGTTTTAGGTAATTGCTATATTCAAATCGCCGATTTTACATGTATACTAAGTAAAATCTACTATCCACCTGCTTCTGTATTCATGGCTGTTATTGTGATCCTGCATTCATGCCCACTCCTACATTCATTTCAGACCAAACATCTCTGGATGTTCCATCACATAAACCTCAATCAAGCGTGATTGAAAGGTAACACATCGCTTCTTGATATTCAATGAAAAGACATTCGCTTGCAGGAGTTCGTCAGCTACAGCTTTACTGCCAACAATTTCCTTGAAATCATTGTAGGTCATCGTCATGCCTTTCTTCTTCCTATCCACAAGCTCCTTGATTATATTCTTCCCGATGAACTCATATTTACCTTTCTTCATCACTTCTGCTTTCTCTAAAAAGAAGGCAGCTCATGTGAACGCCATTGTGCGAATATCTGAAATGAAACACATATGGTGAGAACGAATCCATACAAGAACGACACAACTCTTGTTACTCTGTAGAGTACAAACGCTCCTCACCTTCAAAACTAATGCCTTTATTAATCATCAGGCCATAGGTTTGGAGTAATTTGATGCGGCCACCAAAGAGTTGGTAAAGCTGCTTGGCCATGTCATTCCTTTCCTTCTCCTCCTCCTTCTGTTCCTTTTCCCCCTTTAAGAAGAGTATGCTCTGGAGGTATTTAAGTGCCTCGTCCTCAGTAAAGTCATCAATCAAAAGTGGAGGAGAAGCACGAGATATTGAAGAGTTGCCTAAAGAGATAAAGAAGAAATATAAACAGAGCAACAGCAAATACACAATACACAACACATACTACTCATCAATCTTGGTACAGTGCCCTCACTTGTGACAAACACAAAGGCGAATTCCTCTTTATCAGCTACATCCTTTGCAATATCCTGTAGCATCCCAATCACCTCTGGATGTTTTCGTGCGAGTTTACTGATGTCGTCCAGAATTAGGACTGCATGCTTGTTATACTTGGCCTTGTATATCGCAGCTGAATGGCGGAAGGCAACCATGGCACGATAAAGCTTATCACGTGGGCCTATAGAGGTAATGACAATTTGAAAAAATAAGCAAGCAGCTCAATGTTCTTGTCTATCTCAAACAATGACCGATCCTTACCAAGTTTAACCTTAACATCCTCGTATTTCCACTCCAGCGCATTGGCAAACGCTTCACTAAAGTGGGACAATTCTTCAGAACCTTGGATGTAAACGATACCTTTCCCAATTCTATCAGCGGCTTGAATGAGCGCCGTGGTCTTCCCAGTCCCGTATTCTCCGACAATGAGATGGTAATCGTGGGATATAGAAAATCAGTCTTCCACTTGGTCGATGATAGCCTGGCGGATAATCAGGTTGTCCTTCGATTTTGGGTAGGACCCTCGCTCGATGACATTTAAGACGGCTTTTTCGTTCTTTTTTTGGTTCTCCAGAAGGATCCTTTCTTCGTTCTCGGAATGAGTTGATTTTTCATAGCGGCTGGCATACTTGAGCCACATAAGGTTTATCACGGCGCCGGAGAAGGCGGTGCCGATGGATGTGATGGCAATCTTACCCCATCCCGGCCCCGAATCGTTCGTCCGTTTTGACCCTGGGCCCCCCCGAATCCGACTTTGGGGCGTCCTTCGATTCCGACTTGTGGCCGTCCTTCGATTCCGACCTGTGGTCATCCTTCGCTTCCGACTTTGGGCTGTCCTTCGCTTCCGACTTGTAGCCGTCCTTTGATTCCGGCTTTGGGCCGTACTTCACTTCCGACCTGTGATCGTCCTTCGCTTCCGACTTTGGGCTGTCCTTCGCTTCCGACTTGTAGCCATCCTTTGATTCTGGCTTTGGACCGTCCTTCGCTTCTGACTTTGGGGCGCCGTTCGCTTCTGACTTTGGAGGGTCCTTCGTTACCAGAGGGTCCTTCGATTTCGACGTTGGGATGTCAGAGTAGAATGCACAACGGTCACAGAGGAATGACGACGGCCGGGTGGCCAGGGTGGTGCGGAGGTAGTACACAGGTGGCCTGACCAGGCGGAAGTGGTACGCGAAGGGGCTCAAATATTTGACAAGCATAGGAAAGTGGAAAAGGTGTTTAGGGAGAAAAGAACAAGAAAAATTTTTCTCTTATATTGTGGTGATACCAAAAATATGGAACCTGCACATTGATTCAGTTGAGAACTCTCAGAATGATGAAACCACTATCTCTTTGTTATGTATTCCTACTGGCAGCTATGTGATGAGCACAGATGCTAGTCATAGACTATGAACTGAAAATATTTTCCTGATGTAAGTATAAATTCTATCAACAGCATCTTTTGTTATAACCCGAGGACGTGGTTCCTACCGTCGAGGAGACGCTGCAGCTTCAACATATCAGCCAAGTCATGAAAGAAGCCATGCGCCTGAACCCGCCGGCCACGGTCACTCTTCCGCGCGACGGCAGACGTCTCTTTTGGCCCATATCTCATCCCGAAGGGTACCCACGTGTCGCTCGATATGTATGCCATGCACCGCAGTTCCCGCAACTGGATCGCCCGGAGCGGTTTGATCCCGAGAGATTCGCCGAAGGAGGCGAGAGCGACGCTAAGGGCAAAGATGCGAACTTTGCGTGGATCCCGTTCAGTGGCAAAGAGTCGTGCTGTCCATACTGCTGCGCAAATTCGAGTGGGACCTACCGGCGGATTCGATCCATAGGGATTACATCAAGCTCAACCCGAAACTGCCGGGTACCCATGGACGTGTTTATCGATTTCCATCCGAGGTATTGAGGTGAAAACTTGTGGTCTTCGATGAGCCCTCGTAATAATCTCATTGTACGTTTAAGCCATTATTTTCAGTCGAGGCGGTTGTATTTTAGCACTTGTCATTCGCAATTTCCTATTTCACTTGCACAAAAAAAGGTCGTTGAGATTGGAGTTTAAAGTGTAGGTGGTAAGTGGTGGTTCGAAAATAACAATTCACTCACAGAGGTTGACAAGTTTTATTTATTTATTTATTTATTTTTATTTTAATGATATTATTACTTTTTGTTGTAATAAATATTTCCTTTTAATTAATTAGAATGTAATGCTGATGGGTATTGTTCGGCATTATTCGCATCACGTAGTTATAACGCAATAAAAAAAAATAAAATAAAAGATTGCATAAAGTAAACTTTTTCCCCGATCATCAATCGAACCTTTGCTCCTTTGTTCCTGCCCATTTCGGTAATTCGAAAAATTGCCAAACCTACAAGTGTTCTCTCCATGTCTTTACAAAAGTAGGGAACGTCAAAAGAACGCGCATTGTTTTGCTTTTTGAAATTGGCATGCCATGGACCTCCCACTCAAATATCGTCTACTCGCAGTATCCACCACCGGAAATTTCGCTCCGACGATGACGACGACGACGGCGACTACGAAGTACGCACACTCCCTTCAGAAAGCTACCCGTATCACGACCTTTATTACTTGGATCGAGGATCTCACGTTCAGAACCACGTAGGGTACATCAGCGCTTGACCTCGATAATCTGCCCAATTTACGCGCTTGCTCATTCTTTTCTCCGCTTTCCCAAATTAAAGACCGCTCACGCGTACACACTTGACGTCGATCTCACGCTCAAAGAAATTCTCTTGAAGCTCGACGAGACGAGTACCAAGTGGCTCCAGTGGCACACTTACCCAGGTGCGTTCGGTCGATACCATTTCTGCAATGTGGTAGAGGAATCCATCATATTCCCCCCGCAACACTCTAACTCGCTTTTATCCTCTCGCTCGTCATCACCAAAAATCCAGGTGCCGTCATCCAAGTCCCCGAAGCCCTCATCGCCAGTCGCCAACACTTGCCCGTCAAGCATGTGCAAGCCTATTTATACGTCTTGGCCGGTGCCCCGCCGTCGTCGTCGAGCTCGCCAAGGCCATCATTAAAACTGCTCACGGGTAGGCAGGACTGTGTAGGGCAGTTCAGGCAATTCATCGAGCCGTTGGTGAGAGAGGTTCAGAAGATAAGGTTTGAAAAAGAAAAAAATATAATTAATTAATTAATTAATTAAACTTCCAATTGCTAGAACGAGACATATCTTCTCCTTGACACACTATTTTTGTTAATATATACAAATCACGCAGCACCACTCGTGACCGCGGCCACGATTCCCAAGTCCTGATCTGCAAAGCCGCCTATGCCTCTACCGTCCTCCGCAGCACCGTTCAGACGAACAATTTTACTGAGTTCACCAATCGCCTGTTGAGCCTCAAGAGGGCGCTCCCAGGGGAGCCAAGACCGTTGCGGCCCGTGCGTAGAAAGATAATGCAAGTGAGAGGTGAGGACGAACTGACGATGGGGGTTGAAGAGGTGGAAGGGGAGGGACAGTTGGTGGAAAAGAGGGATTGGGGGAGTGTGCATGGAGAGTATGGTGGTGATGGAAACGTAATGGAGGATGACGAGGATTCTTGTCTGGATGTACGTATATCTCATTCTCTATGGACCCCCTTTTTATTTTATTTTTTTCGTGTCACCCGTTCTTCACTATTTTAAATATTCACATTTCAGCATCTCCAATTTCCATTCACCCATCATCTTTTAATTTCCATCCTTCCAATTCCATTTATTCATCATCTTCTAATTTCCATCTAGGCCGCCGACCTTGAACATCGCCGCATGCAGCACCAATTTGGCCAACGGCTTTTCGAAGAGCTATTGGAGATGGGTGTGAAGGATTTCGCAGGGGTACTCTACCCGTACATGTGGCGACCTGGAGGGCAGGGTTCGTAGGTAATTAACGTATGCGGTCGAGCCAAGACGGAATTGCCATTTGAGGGGAATATAGACGGGCTCATGCACGGGGATCGATCTTATGTAAGGTCTGAGCATTGGTTAACGTTTGTCTTTTTTCATGTTGAGGAGCGCGTTATCGACGGCTTCGTTACATACTTGGCTTTTTTTTTTTTTTTTTTTTTTTTTTTTTTTTTTTTTTTTTTTTTTTTTTTTTTTTTTTTTTTTTTTTTTTTTTTTTTTTTTTTTTTTTTTTTTTTTTTTTTTTTTTTTTTTTTTTTTTTTTTT
>RBNK01001381.1:0-15741 GCA_003990785.1 Endogone sp. FLAS-F59071 | reverse complement strand
GGGGGGGGGGGATGTTATAAAAAAATATAATTAATTGTGTATATGTATACAACGTACGCCTTCGCCAGCTTGGCTAACTGTATCGCCGCCGTCCCGACGCCCGACGCCGCTGCGTGAATCAATACATCCTGGCCTTCTTTCAGGCCAGCGACGAAGTGGAGTGCTTGATAGGCCGTGAACCAAACCTAGGACACAAGAAAAAAAGTTCGTGAACATCAGTGCTTAGAGGGAGAGGCCGTGATTTTGATCACATATACCTCGGGGATGGCAGCGGCCTCTTGGAGGGTCAGAGCGTCGGGAATATGCATGGCGATGCCGTGTTTCATGACAGCATACTAGGAGCAAAGGATGAGAATAAGGAGGCGGTCAGTACTTGCTACCAATTAGAAGCGAGATAAACAAAATGACAAGTAAAAGTATACGAAGGGCGAGACTCTAGAGTGACGTACCGATGCGTAGCCGCCGCCGCCCATTAACCCGAAAACTCTGTCGCCGATCTTGAAGTTCTTGACTAAAATGAGAGTAACGATTACTTTATACGAATGATCCAATGCACTCCATATATATTATAGTAACTCTAAACTTTGCATCAAAACTACATACCATCTTCGCCCACCTCCTCCACAGTTCCGGATACTTCCACCCCTAGGATCTGGCTCGCGCCTGGAGGAGGCGGGTACTTCCCGTGACGCTGCGAGACGTCCATACGGTTGAGGCAGAAGTACTTGACCTGATCCCAGGTACGGGCAGCGAGAAATCAAAGGGTTTAGGGAGACCTGTTCGACGGATGTGATGAATAACATGCGACTGCAGATGTGTGGACCTTGACAAGGATCTCATCGTTCTTGGGAACGGGCTTCTCCGTGTCGCCGATGTAGAGCTGAGAGGCGTCGCCTGCGATTTGCGAAGCGGGATGAGTTGGAGAACATGGCTAGGAACTGTTGTCACGAAACATACCGGGCTGCTTAAGGAGAACGGCTTTCATGGTGGCCATGGCTATAGAAATTATCGATCGAAGACAAGAAGCAGAGGATGTTGGATCTTGAATTTATAGATGCTCGGTGTGGGAAAATGACGCAATGGTGTCACAGTCTCGCGGGTGATAATTCTTATATGACCCTTTCTAGATACTGGCACAAGAGATATCAGCCGTCTTCCTTTTTTTTTTTTTTTTTTTTTTGGAAATAAATACAGTGACTAATGAATTACTTGAAGAGGAATCGCTCCCACGATAGGCATCAAGAGTGGATTAGTGCATATTTCTTAGTTTTCATTCACAACCTTCCTTCAATATAATTATATACATGTAGAGCGAAATCTCGTACACGTGACCAGCTGGAAGTATATAGATAGTAAACAGAATTTCGTTCTGATTTCGCGACTCTCTCTTTATACTCGAAATGTCCTCATTGAGGTCCTTTGCACAATGGCGGTTATTGGCTACCCCGGTAAAGGGGCTAGGTATGCAAGCCCTACCCCAGCCCATACTACAACAGAAGTAGCTTTCCTGACATTCGTGCTGTACTCGAAATTCAACCAGCCATCCGCTCGACCCTCGCACCGCCGCCACCACCTGGCGCGCATGCATTCCACACCACCCTCCCGACCCCTGGCATGCGTCACCCCAAACAAATCAAGAAGGACAACCTCGCCAAACGCGCCTCCCGCGCTGCAGCTCTGGCCGCCTCCAAGCCTTCCCCCGTTTCCTCCAAACGCACCAGTTTCCTGGACTCACTCACCAAACCGGCTCCTCCGGTTAAGGATCAGAACCTCACTCCCGGATTGAAGGGGTATCAACATTTTATCAATAAGGAAGAAGAGATTTTGGTATTTGAACAGGCGCCTAGGGCTGTGGCGGATACATCACCAAGGGTGGGGGTCATATCGAGGGAGGAGGCAGAGGAAGAGGAGAAAATCAAGGCTGAAATGGTGAAGAAAATTGTGGGGCTCGAGAATGCGAATGCAAAGGCCGTGGGTGTGTCCAACGTGCAAAAAGCGGTAGCGTGGTTTGGTAGGAAGGAAGGGGGTGGCGATACAGGAAGTCCGGAGGTGCAAGGTAAGCTAAGCAAGTGGGGCGTGTAATCTCTTGCGACTAAGCTTCCGTACGTTCCTCATTTTTGAAATATTTGCTCTCTGTCATTTCCCAGTCGCTATCCTCACTGTCCGCCTCCAGAATCTCCACACTCACCTCCAACAGCACCGTAAAGATAAACACAATTATCGACAGCTGCGCATTATGGTGCACCAGCGCGCACGTCTCCTAAAATACCTCAAGCGTGTCGACCTTGAGAGGTATTATAAATGCCTCAGCGAGCTCGGGCTTGAGCAGAGAGCGGTCGAGGGGGAGATTGTCCTGTAGAGTAGGATTGGAAAGGATAATGTAAGTTTGGTGGTGGTTTGGATAATATAGAGTAGGGTTTTCTCTTTATAGATTGGGTAAGATGCGATGGGAATGACTTACTGTAGTGACGCAGGGAAGATTGATTTAGTTATGATTTTAGGATGCATTTTTGCCATAATTGCGATGGGTTGCCCAAAAGCCTTCTTGGACGTCTTCGACGTCCACAGTAGTTTTCCACCCACCATAAATATTGTTTCGTACATAACACAAGGCTGTAAACAATATCGCTGCCGGTATCTTGCCAACCTGCTCCATAATTGTCCACACTAATTGGCCACTAATTGGTCAGATTGAGAATGTAAATGTCAGATCCTGGGGTTGCAAAATCCTAACGAATCGTTGATCTTCACCACGCACTCGTAAACATTTTCCCAGGTGGTAGATGACCCAAATTGCAGTCCTGTATCTGAGCGTAGTCGCATTCCAAGGCTGGAGTCTCAGGATTCTCTGCTGGATCCACCGGCGGTTAGGAACTGTTCCTACTTGAGGTTACTTTAAATAGTCCGTTAAGGACTGCAAGTTCAAAGTCACAGGAGCTAACACAGGTCATTACGCACCTTTCATTCTCGACCGAGTAGTAGGGACTTGGCAGCTTTCCCGCCCAGTCATCTTGAGGAAAGGAGTGTGAATCTGTGCGAGAAGTTACGGAAAGACATTCTTCTTTTCAAACTTGTGAATATAGTTGTTGCACCCAAAACGCGAAAACACATGCTTTAGATTATCCCCAACTTCCGGCGAGAAAACGGTCCTGTCAACTTTCTTCCTCGACCTTTATACTTTTGCGGACCGATCCACAATGTCGTTAAGTTAAAATGTGGTGCCTGCTGAGAATCGATGAAATTTCGGAGCTATTAAAGTCACCATTACAAAGAAGACCCAAGATTTTAAGATGGTTCTGATTGGCTGAAAGTCATGGATTACGTCAAAATAGCAAACAGACGCTTCAAATCCACCACCTGCGTTTCCACAAAACCCCCCCGAGTACTTCAACAAACTACTCTATTTGCATCCAAACATGTTCGATCAATTAGACAGTGGCTTCAGCCTGAAAGATGATATCACGTCCATTCGAACCGACCCAGCCTTCCATGATGTGATCATCGTGTGTTCCGACGGTGTCGAGATTGGCGCCTGCCGTGCCATCCTGACCTCGCAATCCCCCTTTTTTAAGGCCATGTTCCACGGTAATATGCAAGAGGCCTCCTCGAACAAGGTTACACTTTTTGACATCAAATCCACTGCTCTGCACCTGTCCTTCGCTTTATTCACACTGAGGACATTGACTCGACGGCTATCTCAGTGGCGATCGACGTGTACCGCGCAGCCAACTTTCTCCTCCTTCCCAAGCTTATGAAATTGATACTGGAGTGGGCTCATGACATCGATAGCTTTGAAGTTGCTACATCACTTCTCAACGAGGCCGTCGTGTCCCTACCCTGGAATGAGGGCACCGAGGACCTCTACAAAGTTCTTCTGAAACATTTCTGCACTCATTCGCTCACCGTCGGTGACTTGAACGAGCTTTCCGAGAATGCCTTGGAGCTTTTCCTAACGAAATCGACTGAAATTACTGGATTCAACACTCCTGAGTACGACTTGTTACTCTGCATTGTCGAGTGGGCCTGGAAACGCAGTGCATCTACTCAGTCAACTGACGAACGTCGCGCAATTTTCGACGCCATCAACCTTATGCCCAAAAAACCCAGCACTAGGATTCTGCTAAGAAATGATCCCTCGCACACGCTACTGCTAAAGATGATGCCTGACAGAGGCTGTCGATGTGCTCACTGAGACATCACCACAATATATGACATTTTGCCACTATGCTTGCAAGAATACCAAATGCCCTACGAGTCACCCATCTGAGCTCCGTAAGACGTCGACAACAAGGCTTCAATGGGATAAGTTAAAGCTTGGAAATGGTCTTGTTCTTTCGGAGGAGGATACTGTTGTAACATTTCCCAGAGCAATTGCAAATGTAGTGAAATTAGTGCGGGCTTCAACTCCATGTATGGCCAACCACAATGGCCTTTGTGAATGGGACATTGTTGTTGAGTCAATAGGTATTTGCAATTTCCAAAATCTAGTAGAGGTTGGACTGGTTTCAGAGACTTTTGCTAATTTCAACTGGGTAGGAAACATGTGGGGATTGCGAGACAGTAGCAGGATGAGCGGTCCATATATAATGGGATCTCTCACTACTATTCCTGGTCACAAAATTCAAAAGGGCGATGTCATAACCTTCCATCTCGAATTGAACAATGGTACCTGTGCGATGTCGATCAATGGACATAACTATGGAACTGCCTGGACTAATCTACCTCGTGACGTTAATCTGTATCCTGCTGTGACTTTGTCACAAAATGCCAAATATCGAATTCGATCTCATATTAGATCGTAGTGCAGACAATGCTCATTCTCTCAGGATAGTTTATTTATTTATTTGAATTTTGTCATTCATAACTTAGTACAATCTCGATGTATAGACGCTGGCATGGAGAAAGTCGTTGGCACCGGAGCCACCGCTGAAGTTGTTAGATTGCTATCGCGTGAGTGGAATGCGTGAATGAAATAAAAAGTGGTCTGGTAAAGAGTTCGCGTCCTTTAAAGTGGCGTCACAGCATTTTGCAATGACGAATCAGTGAGGCTAAAATCTCCGAATATATCCAACCGACCATACGCACACCAGTCCGATCTCCTATTTACTCTATTCGACCAACTATCAGACGGCTGACAACATATTCCTCTGCGAACCGGGAGAACTTTTCTGTTTTTGCTTTACGATAGGACTATGAATCTGAAGAGTGCAGAAAAGTTTTCGGAAGGGAGGAGAAACAACTAATTAATTAAATGTAATTAATTATAAAAATAAATAAAAAAATCCGAATTAGAGAAACGAACTCGTCCACACGTGGGCTTACCGCGAACGAATATGCCGGTGTGGACGTGTGTTCGCGCTTGGTTTCCTTTCCCCACTCAGCTTCCCTTTCCAATCAGTATGATTGTTATTGTTTATTCGCCTTTCCCGACTCGCCAATGACATATCTAATCGCCATATTACTTCTCCTCAAAATGAGTTGTCAGCCAATATTACATTGTTCTATCAGCAGCCCTGGCCAGACTATGGCAGTGGTTGCTAGTTTTGTCAGTAAGGATAGGGCCGGGACTCGCCTAGGCCTGTGTATCCGGTATACAAACTCGCAGGTTACAGAATAGTGTTGACAACTCCACAGTAAAGTCAGAGATCACGGCGAGGCATGTCAACATGGTGTTTACACTCAGCTCGTCATATGCCTATCCCAGGACCACTGGTCCATTAATTAGTTGCCTACCTTTCAAACCTCTTGTACAGTTCACATAAGTATAGACAAATTTCTACAATGTTGTGCGCTTCCAGACAATGTGCGGACATATCAGCTGCAAGCCGCAAGCCGCAAGCCACAAGCCCACAAGCCGCAAGCCCACAAGCCGCAAGCCGCACAGATCTAGAGGGAAAGCTCTCTGATTATGGAACTCTAAATGACCGATTTTTAGTCATTATACTCCCATAAAACAAGGGATTTAGAAGCGTATCATAAAATTGAAACCCTTAATATTAAGTACAAATTGTCAATTTTTTTTACTCTTCTACAATACTTTAAAGTTTCAGCACAGTCAGAATCTTGTTCTGCTTCAGAGATTTCTCTAGGGTGCGGGCTTCGTCATCACTAATTTTGTTGTCTGAACATGAACAGAATAGGAATGAACACACATCGATAGTTAGCCATACCCTATAATGCATCTACAAAACGTTCATGCAATCCAAACATACAAGAGAGATTCAGCTCGGTCAGGTTGGTGTTCCGCTTAAGAGACTCTGTAAGGGCACGGGCTCCGTCATCACCAATTTTGTTATCTAAACATGAACAGAGTAGGAATTAACATACATTGATAGCCATCCCTATAATGCATCTACAAAACGTTCATGCAATTCAAACATACAAGAGAGATTCAGCTCGGTAAGGCTTGTGTTCCGCTTAAGAGACTCAGTTAGGGCGCGGGCTCCGTCGTTACCAATTTTGTTGTCTGAAAATGAACAGAGTGAGAATAAATAACCATAAATCGCTATTTATGTTTCATTGTGCAGCCAAAAATAATAATTGATGCATTTCTAACATACTTTCGAGATTCAACTTGCTCAGAATCACGTTCTGTTTTAGAGACTTGGCTAAGGCGCGGACCTCATCGTCACCGATTTTGTTGTCTGGACATGAATAGAGTAAGAATAAACGCGTATAGATAATTAACTATATCCCATCGTGCACCTAAACCAAGAATTCATGTAGTCCTAACATACGAGAGAGATTCAGCTCGGTCACGCTCGTATTTTGCTTCAGAGACTCGGCTAGGGTGCCGACTCCCTCGGTGCCGATTTCGTTGACTGAACATAAAAGAGCACACATTCTTCATGAGTTATATCCTATCGTACAGCATTCATGCAGTTCTGACATACATGTAAGATTCAGCTCGGTCAGGGTTGTATTCTGCTTTAGAGACTCGGCTAGGGCGTTGGCTCCTTTGTCGCCGATGCTAGTCCCTAAATATGAGTAAGCACGCAAATGTCGTGAGTTATATTCCTTTACAAACAGTAGCTCAGTTCTAACATACATCCGAGATTCAGCTCGGTCAGGGCCATATTCTGCTTCAGAGACTCGGCTAGGGCACAAGCTCCCTCGGCGCCGATGCTATTCCCTAAATATGAGCAAGCATACATAGGTCGTGAGCTATATCCCATCGTGCAGCTACAATCAATAGCTCACATAGTTCTAACATACATTGGAGATTCAGCTTGGTCAGGGTCGTGTTCTGTTTTAGAGTTTCGGCTAAGGAGCCGGCTCCCTCGGTGCCGATGTCATTATCTGATAATGAACAGAGTGTGAGGTAGGCACGCATAGGTCACCATCGCGCAGCTACAATAATTCACGTAGTTCTAACATACTTCCAAGATTCAACTTGCTCAGGGTCGTGTTCTGCTTCAGAGACTCGGCTAGGGCGTGGGCTTCGCTGCCGATGTTGGTACCTGATAATGAACAAAGTATGTATAGGCACGCATAGGTCGCGAGTTATATCCCACTGTGCAGTTATAAACAATGGTTCATACAGTTCTAACATACTTCCGAGATTCGGCTCAGTTAGAGTTGCATTCTGCTCTAGAGGCTCGGTTAGGGCGAAGGCTCCATCGACGCCGATTTTGTTGTCTAAATATAACAGAGTATGAGCATAACAGAGTATGAGTAAGCACGCATAGGTTGTACGCTATACTATCGTGCAGCCACAAGCAATAGTTCAAACATACATTCGAGATTCAGTTCGGTCAGAGTCGTACTCTGCTTCAGAGACTCGGCTAAGGCGCAGGCCCCCTTGTCACCGATGCTATTCGCTAAATATGAGTAAGCACGCATAGGTCATGAGCTATATATACAGCTCCAAACAATAGTTCATGGAGCTCTAACATACACTCGAGATTCAGCCCGGTCAAGGTCATATTCTGCTTCAGAGACTCGGCTAGGGCATAGGCTCCCTCGGCACCGATGCTAGTCCCTAAATACACATAGATCGTGAGCTATCCCCCGTTGTCGTGTAGTTAATAGTTCATGCAGTTCTAACGTACATTCGAGATTTAGCTCGGTCAGGGTTGTATTCTGCTTCAGAGACTCGGCTAAGGCGAAGGCTCCCTCGACGCCGATGCTGTTTCCTGAATACGTATAGGTCATGAGCTATATTTTATTGTGCAGCTACAAACAATGGTTCTGCAGTTCTAACATACCTACGAGAATCAGCTCGGTCAGAGTCGCATTCTGCTTCAGAGACTCAGCTAGGGCGCAGGCTCCCTCGCCGTTGATGCTATTCCCTAAATATGAGTAAGAACGCAAACATAAGAATGCATAGGTCGTGAGTTATACCCTATCGTGAGCTACAAACAATAGATCATGCAATTCTAACATATATACATCCGAGATCCAGCTCGGTCAGGGTCGTATTCTGCTTCAGAGACTCGGCTAGGGCGCAGGCTCCCTCGGCGCCGATGCTAGTCCCTAAATATGAGTAAGCATGCATAGGTCATGAGCATATCCCATCGTGTAGCTAAAAATAATGGTTCATGCAGTTCTAACACACTTCCGAAATTCAGCTCAGTCAGGGTTGTATTCTGCTTCAGAGACTCAGCTAAGGCGAAGGCTCCCTCGGCACCAATGCTATTCCCTAAATTATGAGTAAGCATGCATAGGTCGTGAACTATATCTCATTGTGCAGCTACAAAAAATAGTTCATAGAGTTCTAACATACCTTCGAGATTTAGCTTAGTCAGGGTCCTATTCTGCTTCAGAGGCTCGGCTAGGGCATAGGCTCCCTCGGTGCTAATATTATTCCCTAAATATATATTTCATGAGCTATATCCCATCATGTAGCTACAAACAATAGTTCATGCAGTTCTAACATACTTCCGAGATTCAACTTGGTCAGAGTCGTGTTCTGCTTCAGAGACTCGGCTAGGACGTAGGCGCCCTCGGCGCCGATTTTGTTCCCTAAATATGAGTAAGCATGCATATAATCTGAGCAATACCCCCATTGTACAGCTACAAACAAGAGTTTTAACATACCTCTGAGCTCTAGCTCGGTCAGGATTTTATTTTGCTTCAGGGACTTGCTTAGAATGCGAACTCCCTCAACACCGATGTCATTTCCTATCATGAGAAAATACGTGTAGTTCTTAAACTATATCTCGTAGTGTAATATTCTAAGAAGTTTTAGCATACTTTCGAGATTCAACTTGATTAGGGTCACGTTTTGCTTTAGAAACCCTGCCAGGGCACGAACTCCCTCGGTACCAATGTCGTTCCCTACATTTTAGCAAACAAGTATAGGTTGTGATTAATATCCCACTATGTGGCTACAAACAATGGTTGATATGGTTTCACAAACCAGTGAGATTCATCTCAGTTAGGGTCATGTTCTGCTTCAAAAATTTTGCTAGGACACAGGCTCCCTCTGCACCAATCTTTTTCCCTGCATATGACAAATAGATTAGACACTCCGCAGAGCCACAAGCAATAGTCGTACAATTTAACATGCCTTCGAAATTCATTAATTTGAATTGCTCATTTCTAACGGAATGGCGCGTGACGATTCTGGATTCGGGTTCAGACAAAATCGGCAGGCTTGCTTGTGACGAACGACGGTTTGGTCTAAAAACAGGGCGCTCGGGGTAGCGGGAGATGACTCGCGGGACCCGTCGTGGTTTTTCAAAATTGGCTCGAACATTCTGATGATCTTGGATCCCAAAGTCAAGTACCTCGGACTGCTGTGGGCTGTCTAATGGGTGTTGTAATACATAGTTGAACCACAATCTCTTGTTAGATAAAGAAATAGGTATATGCATTCCATGCAAAGTAATTCCTATATGGCTACCTGGGTTTCCATTTTCCTTAATGGCTGGTTCCCTAATATTCTGAATCATCTGAAGAAGCATTTCCTCAGAGTAAAATTGGCTCTTATTAAGGGAAAAAGAGGTGGAGAGACTTGATGTGGTTGATAAATTGCTAAAATTTAAACTATTTAGGTCACTGAATTTTGTCTGAGGGTTATAAGTTGCCTGTCGTTGAGTGATAAATGACTGTGTTTCAGGCGAAAAGGGGCGCATGCTGGGGGCTGTTATGTCATTGATATCTCCAAATTCCAAACTTTGCAAAAGCTCAATAATATACTCCATACTGGGCCGATAGTCAGGCTCTGGATGCCAGCAAGCCATGAGAATCTCGTTGAACTGCTTTGGTGCTCCTGGGATAAGGTCCTCTCGCAAGCTATCTGGACGTGTCTTGATTGCATTCAGGGCAATTCCCGAAGGAGGTATGCCAGTGACCATTTGCCAGAGCAATGTCCCGAAACAATAGATATCTGATGCTTTAGTTCTCAACCGTGCTCCGCCTGCGCACACCTCAGGAGGCATGTAATTCAGTCGACCATAAACACCAGTACTGATCTGAGCTTCTTCCACAGAAGTACTTAGGCCCACATCAATAAACTCTGCATGCTGTTCATCATGAAATACAACATTACCCGCGTGAAGATCATTGTGGCAAAAACCAAGTGAGTGAAGATGCTCCAAATTCACAGCAAGATCTAATGCAATCATCAGAATGTCTGTCCAGTTGCGGTGTGATGAGTATTGCCCATGATCGAGAGTACCACATGCAGCAAATGGCATTGCCATCAAGTAGCATTTAGTTTCTGGATGTTGTGATAGCCCAAGTATTTTTAAGACAGGACTCCCCCGCTCCACTGAAAACCGTGATAATAGAATGTTCAAAACTAGCTAATAACAAATTAACCCATATATTATTAGTTACATATATATATATATAAAGCAAACAATGTCAACTTAATACATTATTTGAAGATTTTTTTACCTCTGGTAACATTGAGGCCTTAAGTTCCTTCATGGCAAAAGTTATATTAGTTACATGATCAAAAGTGTTTGTAACTGTAGTTGTAGCTTGATATACCTATAAATTAGAATAATATTCAGTACAAAATATGCAGGGGAAACATGTGAGAACACCGTCAAGAGTACTCTCACCTTCGCAAAAGCACCTTCACCTACTATTTTAAAACTGTCGAATCGTTTTGGCGGAAACCAAGTGATAAAATCTTCTAGGGGTAGCACGTTCAGCTGTTCAAGGTGCCTGCGAAGAGCTCTGTCGGGGTCAGGAAACATGGCCTTGTACATGTTTATCTCAAATTGAGAAAAATCTGGAAGCTCATCAAAGGGTCTAAGTCGGTCCAAGAGGAGCGTGAGTCGGTTTTCAGAAGAATTGTTCATATTTGCGACGTGTTTGTGAAGAGAACGAAGGGCAGTCGTGTTTTCAAGAAAATTGCGTGACACCAGATTAATAACAAAGTTTGTATATTGGCATTTGACCTATGACGTCGGTAGCCCATCAGAAGGAAAAAAAAGTAGTTGACAATCATCATCGGAAATCTCTGTTTTTGACAGCTCGGACTAGCTGTCTATTTCATATACAATAAGTAATAAAAGCTCACTTACCTACACTTAACATCACATCAATATTGCAGCTACTTGGAAGCCATATACCTATTTGTGAAAACTTGAGAATCAAGCATAATGGCACGCACCTCCGTTATGTTGATATAAAAATCCGGCGTTTGGTCTCCGATCTCAGTCGTCACGAGCGCAATATGGCTCTCCATTACCAAACCAAAAACGGCATCACTAAACCAAACGGCATACATTGTGTACATTACGTACCTAGGTACGCACGACATGTGTGATACTCGAACGCAAACTTTCGTTCGTTGTTATCGGGTCCCGAATATGGACATTGGGATGGTGCATTCATTGTATTCACAGAGACGCGGTCAGTGGTGAAGGTCTGAATGATAGGAATGATGGACTAAAAAAATACAATTTAATTAATTAAATAATTAAATACAACGAATTCCTGTCATAACAAATTTGCAAGATTTATCCACCTGAGTAAATCCATGTCTTAATCGTGCGAGTACTAACCTCAATTGAAATAATGTTCGGCGAGGAAATTGTCCTCTAGATTCTCCGCAATGAGCAGAGTTATGTGCGTCTGTTTATATAAATAATGTGACATCACCTTCTACCAAAAGTCAACCAAACACCCAAATCTTCGACTCAATTGTCTCAGCACCGTATCCCACAGAACGAGAAGAAGCATAAAAACGACTAGGATGAAGAGCCATGAAAACCTTTACAATCCTCTCAGGCCTTTGGCTAAGATCAAGTGCTCTTAATAGTTTAACAACTATTATTATATGGACCATTGGTTCATTTGTTTGTTAATTTATTTTTGATCCTAGGTTCTCGAGCTCTGGCTTGCCATCTCAGAACCACTGGTATCCTCGGTATTGCACTACCTTTGGATGATGCCGAGCCCTTTGAGGCCTTTATTAATTTTTTTTTTTTTTTTTTTTTTTTTTTTTTTTTTTAAAAAAAAAGCATACATCAGAATCCTGTGCTGGCCCTGCTTGACCATCGACAAGCAGGAAGTCAACATAGTATGCCGACTCATCAAATTTTTCAAATGATATCGACAATTTTATTTTCCAAATTCGCCCCGCGCAACATAAAGAATCGTATTTACATTGACGTCCCAGAGCAAAAGCTTCCACTATATACAAAATACGACTTTCTCGCGATATCAATCCGTCAACGATTAACTCATTGGGGATTCGGCCCCGCTCCTTCACTTATCAGTCCCCTCATATCGCCCCGTGTCCGAATCCGAGATCGCGTCACCGACGTCGCTGACATCAACCATGCGTCTGAAACTGCGCAGAGACTGCATAAAACTGTTGGGCGCACAGCGGAAATACACCAGATAAAATATTTTGTTGGTCTCTTCCCGTCTTCAAACGTGCGGCACCTACATACATCCCACACGTCAATCTAACACTCACAAAAACTCGTCCAAGTACTCATCGCTGTCCGTCGGCGATCTTCGCTCTTCTCTGTCACCACTATCAACGCCGACGTCAACGTCGGCGTACAGCTCTCCATCACTCGACCCATCACTGACGTCGTCGATCTCCGACTCGTCTAAATCGTCCCAGAGCGGGTCGACGCGCGCATCCTCCGTTAACTGCAATGTGCAAATCAAAAATACAGTTGCATCACCATCCAGGTACACCAAAAGACCAATAGTACACCCTCTTTCAACACATGCCCTTCCGTTTATCTCGCCCAAACACCTACCAGTACATCAAACAGCGCCAGCGTCTTGATATCCTCCGGCGTCTCCTCTTCCGCGAGCTCGCGCACCGACAGTCTGCGCGACCCAGCTGGATTCCCATAGCGAGCGGGGCGTACATTGTCGTCATCCCACGGCTCGTTGAGGTCAGCGTCGACTGCGGAAGGGAAGACCGAATTCTCGAGAAAGTAGCGGCGCATGCGGCGATTGATAGGAACACGCGGCCGGGGGCAATAAGAGGAAGAGACAGCTATGTCTGCGTTTAGTTTGAAGGTTGGGAGGTTAGAGCAGCTGAGATGATATGGCTATTAATTAGAGTGCTTCGACTAACTCCATTCAAACAGTATCGCGCGCGAATGTTACTCATTGTTATTGCTACTCACCCTCCTCACCCCAGGGAAACGGCGAGTGTACTCTCATTGCCTTTTCCACACCTACATCAACAGCAAAGAAAATCGCGTTAACAAATAAGTGCAATCAATTAAAACAAACCACACCCATCACTCAGCTCACGTCTTCGACCTGCCAGCCCCAAGCCCCAAGCCCAACATAAAGATCATACTTACCCGAAGAAACAATCAGCGGTAAGTGTGGGTGCCATATTGCCGAGTTCACGATGGAGCGATGGCCTTAGTCATTGAACAAATCAAACGATAGCCATTGAAGCGTCGCAAACGATCACAAATACCAGCGTGCACTTGGCAGACGTTACCCTTACATACCTGTGAGCACAAACGCCGGTGTGTTGTTCTCCATGGGCTTGACGCGCTTTCCGTGATGGTTAAATACTAGATCAAGATGTATTCATGCATATCAAATATAAATTCCAAATAAATATACGCATTAATGTTCTGCGCTCATTGTGGTCGTTAACTACAATTCACACACATTTCTTGAACCGAAGGCCTTTTCAACATTGACCGGCCTTACCAATCTGCGTCGTCGCCGATGTCCACCTCCTCCCCTGGGACTGACGCTCCGCTAGCATGGTCTCGAGGTCCGGGAGCTTCCATGCGTATACGCGAAAATCGTCGCTGGTTCGGTGGCAAAGGAAATGTTGGGTTATTTTTATCAAATCAGTAGCAATTCGGGGGTTATCGTAATGTATGCTACTCACCTGCCTGAGAGGAAATGGGAGTCTTCCGGGCCACCAAAATGGCCGTGCTTTGAAAAAGAGGAGGCGATTGCAGGGAGAGAAAAATATCAGTCGAAAGAAAACCCCTCCAATTTCCCAAACCAAAACTATACTATGCTACCCACACACCTTCATCGTGCACGAATTCCTAAAGCCCTTGTTCCCACACGGTCCTGATGCCTCTCTTGCCTCCCACCCTGTCAGTTTCACAGGGGGCGCTGGCGCCGAAAGCGTACACACAGGTAACTCATCGAATGTAGAGTATATCGTGGGCAAATACCGTTGCACGGTGGCTGCAAGAAGGGTCCCCGCGCGATTAAACGTGACGGAAGCGACGTCCGGGGAGGCATTCTGGTAAGCGCGGGAAAGGGTTGTAGTGTACTGGAGGCCGGAAGTATAAAAGGGGTGGGTGAGGTGGAAAAGTGTAGAATTAAAGGAAATGCAGAGGAAAGGTGACTTACTTCGACGAGGACGGAGCGCTTGTCCGTGGCGGTGTGGCCATGAAGGACAGACGTGAAGGCCGTACGCATATCGCGCAGGCTAGACCATATATACAAAGAAATTCCAAAGATATAGATCAAAGCAGAACAATGAGACAAGCCTTCAGCATTCTCCATCAAAAAAGACATGTTTAAAAATTTCAAACCACAGTAACACGTCCACTGTCACAACACCCCCTCAAAAAAAAAAAAAAAAAAAAAAAAAAAAAAACTCACATGACTCTTCCTTCCGCATCCGCAGACACGAATAGATGCTCCATAACGGGATTGAACCTGGCACACGAGATCTCGGTGTTGGCGCTAATGACGCCCTGGCAGTGGTCAATAGGGAGGCGGTAGTCCCAGAGCTTAATGGTACCTTTGACATAGTGTAAAGAGAGGAAAATGCTGTTAGAAAATAATAATCTGTTGATAAAATAACAAGATCTAAAAAGATATTTACCATCTTGACTGCTTGGATCAACAAGGGAGCAAAAATGCCGACCAAATAAGCGAGAAAATCAGAGAGGCAATCAGCATACACTATTATAAAATGCATGTCCACGTCTTTGTAGTTTATCTTCTTCACACCATAGCTACTCCCTATTACGCACCTCGCTGACAGCAAGATGGAATCATTCGTAGGGCATAGATCGACGGTTTGTATGCTATCGTATCCTCGGAAGACCTCGCTCGCTGTGCCTGGCTTGCGTGTAGTCGTGTCGATGCGATTGGAGTATTCTAAAGGTACGTGATTAGAGCGAGGATGGGAGGATGGTTGATAACAATCACATGGAGACGATAACGTGCAACACTCGATGACAAAAATGAGGATATATGCACCAGACGAATACTCTATATCGAAGCGGATGATAAGACTATCGTTGCCACACCTGGAAATGGGTGGTACGTATAAAATTGGATTCAATAGTAAGCAAGCGAACAAAAAAA
>RBNK01001380.1:0-15743 GCA_003990785.1 Endogone sp. FLAS-F59071 | reverse complement strand
AGCAAAGGGTGGGTACGTTGAGGTCGTGAGGCTGTTTCTGGTCGAGTTTGGGGCAAACCTCAATGCCAAAAACAGCTATGGATTGACGCTGCTCCATTTGGCAGCAAATGGTGGGTACGTTGAGGTCATGAGGCTGCTCGTGGCCGATTTTGGGGCGGACATCAACACCAAGGACTATGACGGAGCCACGCCACTACATCTGGCAATAAACAATGGGCACATCGAGGTTATAAGGCTGCTGGTGACTGAGTTCGAGGCAGACATCAATGTCAAGTGCACATCCGGTTGCGAATGCACACTTCTCCATAAGGCAGCTCAAAACGGGCACATTGAGATTGTGAGGCTATTTCTGGTCGAGTTTGGGGCAAACGTCAATGCCAAAAACAACTATGCTCCATTTAGCAGCAAATAATGGGTACATCGATATTGTGAGACTGTTTCTGGTCGAGCTTGGGGCAAACGTCAATGCCAAAAACAACAAAGGATTGATACCACTCCACCTAGCAGCAGAGGGAGGACATATTGAGGTCGCGAAGCTGCTCGTGACTGAATTTGAAGCTGACGTAAACTCTAGATCCAACCATGACGCTACACCAGTACACCACGCTGTAAAATCCCAACAAATATTGAGCTGGTGAAGCTTCTGGTTACAGATTGGGGTGCAGACGCTAATGCCAAGGACAAGGATGGTGATGCACCTCTTGAATGGGCCGTGGAGAATGATCAGGTTGACATGGTCAGAACCTTAGTGGAATTCGGAGCATATGCTAATTTACAGAACAATAAGGGAAATATTCCTTTGCACTATGCCGCCGAAAAAGGGCATATTGAAATGGTAAAGATTTTGGTGCACGAGTTCGGAGCAGATGTTAATGCCAAAGGCAACGATGAAAATACACCACTACACTTTGCTGTGCAGAAGGGAGCCATTAAACTAGTCAGAGTGCTTGTTACAGAGCTTGGAGCAAACCCTAATGCTAAAAACAGTTGTGGACAGATACCTCTCTCCAACTTGCCGCGGAAGAGCATGTCGAGATCGTGGAGATGCTTGAAAAATACGTCGAGACTATGGAACAAGCCGTGAAGGATTTGGTGCTAAGGAACAACTTTGCTGTTAGGAGGCAACGCGACAACGGAGGTGAAGACGGAAACACTGAACGAAGTTGTCACCTCGAAAACGGAAACGAACGAGGATGAGATACCGCTCGGATCCGTGGCAAGCACCAGGATATAGTAACCATTGCCAAGGATTTGGTACCGTCCCACCAAGGTGAAGGGATCAGTGCATCGAATAAGAAAATGGCATCTCACGCAGATGCCAGCAGGGTTACTACCACCGAATGTTTTACAAACGTCATCACGGTGGAGACCTCAAGGGTTTTGAAGCAACACGGTTTGACCGTAAGTGGTTTGTCATTACTTTTAGTATTGCCTACCTTGCTCCAATATATTCTCTTACAATCTTTTTTTTTTTTTTTTTTTTTTTTTTTTTAAAAAAAAAAAAAAAAAAAAAAAAAAAAAAAAAAAAAAAAAAAAAAAAAAAAAAAAAAAAAAAAAAAAAAAAAAAAAAAAAAAAAAAAGAAGAGAGAGAGAGAGAGAGAGAGAGAGAGAGAGAGAGAGAGAGAGAGAGAGAGAGAGAAAGAGAGAGAGAGAGAGAATTGCACTATTCATTGATGGATACCCACGAAAGAAAGGCCACAAGGTAGATGCTGCTGACGATGATGGTAATTGCTTTGCCAAATTCTTTTGAAACAAATACATCGATATCGATATAGATCAGGTCAGTCGAAGTTATAAATAAATAATAAAATAAAGAGTAAAAACGGCAAGCTAAATTGAAGTTCAACATCAACCAAAAAAAAAAAAAAAAAAAAAAAAAAAAAAAAACAAAAAAAAAAAAAAAAAAAAAAAAAAAAAAAAAAAAGAAAATGTGTACCTGAATGGTGGAACCACAAAGAAATTAGCATAACTTAATTTCCAGAATCCTAGCCGAAAATACAGCCCAAGCGAATGGAGGATGGAAACCAAAGGTGGAGGGGAAGGTGTCGGCATATCTCATAAACCCTAAGGAACTAAAAAAAATCTACCGCGTACAAAAAGTTACAAGATACAAATGGTTGCCTTACCGTTACCAAAGAACACGATGACGCGAGAAAGTAATAAACCTCAATTGTTGCCGCTTTTTGATCGAGATGATTTCTTTAGGAGGCAATAGTGTATGGCTGAGCACAAAAGAGGAGAGTTTAGTTTTTTTAATGTGGAAAAAAAAAAAAAAAAAAAAACTTTGCCAACTCATTTCCGTCAATGCGTGTGTGCGTGTGTGCGTGTGTGCCCAAATTGCGTGCCTCAGATCGCATGGAATCTTACCCGAAAACAAAAGTAAGCTACCGATTGTCAACGGAGCTACGGGGAAACCTTTTCAGTCGAAGAAGCGCAAGATGCGTAAGAAATTTAAATTCGGACACATGACAAAAGCAACCTGATTTAAATATGTAATTGATCCGTACGCGCCGTGAAAAAGTAGGCGTCAAGAGTGAGCTGGTATGTCAACGACACCACGGTCGTAATTGTCTCTGTTCCTAGGCTGATCAGAGTTCTTGAATTAGGTTGCAGAGTTAGCACAACGAGCAAGACGAACGAGCAGAACAGTAACAAGGTATACCCGCCGAACAGGGAAGGTGGTACGAAGCGGTCAGATAGCTTGGTGAAGAAGCCGTTTGTCAGTTTGGAGCAAACGTCAATGCCAAAGACAACTGTGGAATGACGCCGCTCTATTTGGCAGCAAAGGGTGGGTACGTTGAGGTCGTGAGGCTGTTTCTGGTCGAGTTTGGGGCAAACCTCAATGCCAAAAACAGCTATGGATTGACGCTGCTCCATTTGGCAGCAAATGGTGGGTACGTTGAGGTCATGAGGCTGCTCGTGGCCGATTTTGGGGCGGACATCAACGCCAAGGACAATGACGGAGCCACGCCACTACATCTGGCAATAAACAATGGACACATCGCGGTTATAAGGCTGCTGGTGACCGAGTTCGAGGCAGACATCAATGTCAAGTGCACATCCGGTTGCGAATGCATACTTCTCCATAATGCAGCTCAAAGCGGGCACATTGAGATTGTGAGGCTGTTTCTGGTCGAGTTTGGGGCAAACGTCAATGCCAAAAACAACTATGGATCGACGCCGCTCCATTTGGCAGCAAATAATGGTTATATTGAGGTCGTGAGGCTGCTCGTAGCCGAGTTTGGGGCAGACGTCAATGCTAATAATAACAAAGGATTGACACCACTCCACCTAGCAGCAGAGGGAGGACATATTGAGGTCGCGAAGCTGCTCGTGACTGAATTTGATGCTGACGTAAACTCTAGGTCCAACCATGACGCTACACCAGTACACCACGCTGTAAAATCCCAACAACATATTGAGCTGGTGAAGCTTCTGGTTACAGATTGGGGTGCAGACGCTAATGCCAAGGACAAGGATGGTGATGCACCTCTTGTTTGGGCCGTGCAGTATGGTCAGGTCGACATGGTCAGAACCTTAGTGGCAGAATTCGGAGCAGATGCTAATTTACAGAACGGCAAGGGAGAAATTTCTTTGCACTGTGCCGCCGGAGAAGGGCATGTTGAAATGGTAAAGACTTTGGTGCGCGAGTTCGGAGCAGATGTTAATGCCAAAAGCAACAATGAAAATACACCACTACACTTTGCTGTGCAGAAGGGAGCCATCGAACTAGTCAGAGTGCTTGTTACAGAGCTTGGAGCAAACCCTAACGCTAAAAACAGTTGTGGACAGATACCTCTCCAACTTTCCGCGGAAGAGCATGTCGAGATCGTGGAGATGCTTGAAGAATACGTCAAGACTACGGAACAAGCCGTGAATGACTTGGTGCTAAGCGAGGGAACAACTTTGCTGTTAGGAAGCAACGCGACAACGGAGGTGAAGACGGAAACACTGATCGAAGTTGTCACCTCGAAAACGGAAACGAACGAGGATGAGATACCGATTGGAGCCGCTCGGATCCGTGGCAAGCACCAGGGTATAGTAACCATTGCCAAAGATTTGGTACCGTCCCACCAAGGTGAAGGGATCAGTGCATCGAATAAGAAAATGGCATCTCACGCAGATGCCAGCAGGGTTACTACCACCGAATGTTCTACAAACGTCATCACGGTGGAGACCTCAAGGGTTTTGAAGCAACACGGTTTGACCGTAAGTCCTTTGTCATTACTTTAAGTATTGCCTACCTTGCTCCAATATATTCTCTTACAATTTTTTTTTTTTTTTTTTTTTTTTTTTTGTATAAAAAACAAACAAACAAACAAACAAACAAACAAACAAACAAAAAAACAACAAAAGTCGAAAACCAGAGTCGCACTACACAACTTTTGGAATCGAGGAAAGCTCAAATGGAACCACATAAGGCAGTCTCACCAAAGACCATCAGAAAACGAAAAGGACTCAGATCACACCGATGACTAACATATACCGAGTTCTGAAAAGAAGCCATCATTACCTTGCGAATTTTCTAAAGGCCACTATAACCTCAATTTTTCGTGTTGTAAATAGAACGTTATACCGTTACGCATCCCATCCCCGTTCGTTTATTTCATCACTTGCTTTTTTTTTTTTTTTTTTTTTTTTTTTTTTTTCATTGGTTTTTATCCTTATTTTAGCAGATTACCTAGCCCATTTTTAAAAATTATCATTTTTTTTTAAAGATAGAAGTTGTGTATATTGTGGCAATTATCTGATAATAATAATAAAATAAGTTTGACACCTTGTCGAACTGGGTAGCTAAATCGCTTTGCATATGTCGCTGAAGATGATTGTTTATGCTCGCTCCACATCTTGCATGCGTGGAAATATCGCTTGAATAATGGCCGCATGAGAACCCAAAGTTCTAATCAATTCTCTTTTGCATATCAGACTGCTTCTGTACAATCTGCAATTTTTCAGGAGCTTACTATGACTTATTCTCGAGATTTCAAAGACTTAGGAACTGAGGTTTATTCAATGTAAAGAGGGAGTATTTATACGAAACATCCAAGTGTAGATTCAACCCTGGTGCAATAAAAAGAAAGAAATGAAATCACTAAGTTAAATACCGCAGCCACCACACAACTACACGTCAAAGAGGGAAGAGGGAAAAAACAAATGGGGAATCGAGCTTGCAATACCCACAAAAAGGGCAGCCAAGGTCATAGCCTCACCGCAAGCCTCTCAGGGAGAGGTAGTTTTCTTTTTGTCTTTTTTGGCTGCCTCCTGAATTTTGCTCTTACAAAATTGAAGATGACCTTCCTCTTTTCCTATCCCTCTTCCCATGATCATCCTCAATTTGTTTATTAGCCTCAAGAAGCACTGGTGGTGGTAGTGGCAATGGAATCTCACTCTGAAGTTCTAGTTAAGCCACTTTTTCTATTTTAAAAAAGGAAATGAAAATTAATTATATAAATACTGAAGATAAACAAGAGCAAATATTTAAAAGATAAATATACATACTAGCTTAAATACTGTATACCAATGCTAACTTGCATCCTTTTATGAGAGTATATTTGGAATAGGTTATTAGCACTATGTGCTAATAATCTCAGCAAAGTGAGTAATAGTCATTAAAGCTTTTATTGAGATTGTTTGTTCTTTATAAGATATTATATACTTTTGAAAGAATATTATTACTACTACTTCTCCTAAAAGTAAATAATAGATAATATAAAGAAATTAGTCAAAAGAAGATTAATATTAAATTTAAAAATAAAGAAGTAATTAATAACTTACTATCTTCCTATCCTGCTTTACTAAATACTATACTATTAGTTAATAAATACTTTCCTTCTTAAACTTTTACAGACTTTAAATATTAGTTATAAAGCTCTTTTGCAAAATATACTAAATCTTTTGACTCTTAGTCAAAAGGATAAGTAAACTTTAGCAGTTTTTACTAAATATTACTTAAATATAACTAATTTTTACTAATGAGTTTCTTGTTATCTTAGTGATATTTAAAAAGAAGTTGTTCATCATAGTTATATATTATTAGGAAACTATTTTCAGTTTGTAGTCTATGACTAGCATCTATGCTTGTAGGCTGTTCTCAGGCTGTTTGCAGGCTGTTCTAGCCAGTTTGTAGTTCGTGATATTATTCTAGAGGTGTTTGAGGTTCGTGATATTGTTCTAGCAGAGTTCTAAGGTAGTTTGCAGCTATTTGCCAATAATAGTTCATAGTCTATAACTAGTATCTGTATTTGTAGCTATTTTGTTTATAGCTCTTAGTAAAATAGTTTACAGCTCTTAGTAAAATAGTTCATAGATTAATTAACCATTTTTCTGATAATAAGTCTATATTGTAACAGTTAACTCTGAACTTCTTTAATTTCTATAAATTTATCACTATACCTAATTTAGAGTTACTGTGACCTTCTATATCTTTCTATTTATAGTTGTTTCTATATTTAAGCTTCATGAACTTTTTGTCATTGTGATGAAGTTTTTGTTATTATAATGAAGTTTTTGTCATTATAATAAACTTTTTACTATTATTACACACTTTGTAACAATTAGATTATATTTTCATAGCAAAGTCTTTATTAGTTATTCTTTAATCTTTCAATTTATATAAATACTCTTTCTATTTCTATCTAAATAAATCAGTTTGTACAGAGTCTTGGAATATCTCAATATTAGTCATAGTAAAGCTTGAATAAGTACAGTATGTAGCTAGTAATAAGAATATACAAATGGAGATATTGTATCTATAATTCTAAGTATTCTTAATAAATATAAAATGACTAATTATTAGTATATTTATCATATCTTGATGCTGACTGGTAGGAGAGTTATTAAAAGACTGATTCCTACATTCTTATTTAAGTAAGACTAAACTACCTCTTCAAGTAACAACAGTGTACCCATAGTGGAAGACAGTATTATTCAAGATAGATCACTGATAGATACCTCTGCTTTTTATATAAAGAAGATTAGCAAACAGCTCTGGCTCTAAAAAAGAAGAATTTATTACACCTAACCTATCTGATAGCAACTATAGTAAAACAAGAGAATCTATTGTCTCCCTTACAGTATATAACAGATTATTATCAGATAAAAAATTTATAATTAATTTTAGTAATGACTTATAAGCATTATTCTATGAAACATCTGACAAGGAATCAGATGACAAATCAGAAATTAATATATATGAAATGATAGAAAGACTACTAACCTTTACTGGTTATATACTAGCTAAATCAGTAATCAAGTTCATCAAAGACTTGTAGATTTATAATGTAATCTGGCAATTCACCAACATTGTAAAAGTGAATATTTTAGAAGCAATCTTATGAGGGCCTGCTAAGATCATATATAATGCTACAATAATTACTATAGTAAATAGAGAATTTGATATAGAGGCAGAAGGAGCAAATGTGGAAGTTAATGCTAGAGTAACCTTTACCAATACTATTATTATCAGAAAAATAGTTAATTAATCCAAAAACTATTTTACTAAGAGTTGTAAACTATTTTACTAAGAGCTATGAACAAAATAGCCATAGATATAGATGCTAGTCATAAACTATGAACTATTATTAGTGAACTGTTACAAACTACCCTAGAACTCTACTAGAATAATATTATGAACTATAAATACCTCTAGAACAATATCATAAACTATAAACTGGCTAGAACAGTCTGTGAACAGTTTGAGAATAGCCTATGAGTATAGATGCTAGTCATAGACTATAAACTGAAAATAGTTTCCTAATGATATAGCTAAGAGCTACCTACTATATAGCTGACATATAGTAAAACATGAAGGATTAGTTAGTATCAATATACTAAGAGATAAATGAAAGTCTCCTTGCCTTTTATATGAAAATTCAATATACAGTAGACCTTGCAGGATACCTACTGGCCAATTAGAATCTCATTATTAAGCAGTTCTTTATAAATAAGCTTTATTGAGAAATCGCTTTCCAAGTATGCTCTAGTCTGGTCAGATTGAATTATGCAGAGAAGGTTGACTATATACAGAGATATTAGGCTATATAAAACCTGTATCAGGAAAATATTTCTAAACAGTTCATATTTATAATAACTAATTCATATTCATATCAGTTCACCTTTGTTCATATCCATATAACTACAATATATGTTTACCTAATAGTATATTGTTCATATAAAGCCTTAGTTTATATATTATCAGTTTATGTTCATTAATAGATTCATATTTAGTTCACATATATTTTATTTTATCATTTTGAGATATTCTGTTCATAGCTCTTAGTAAAATAATTTATAAACTAGTTAAAGTTTTACTGATTTATTTAAAAAAGTTCTTCTTAAGAAACATAATCTACATACTTGTTTACTAAGTATAAATTAAAAGAATATATATCTAAGTTAGCTGCCAACAGATTTCATACTAAATCTTATTCTTAAAACAAAGGCTGCATATGAACTGCCCTTATAATAGCATTTACTGATACAATATTAAACTTCTCAGATTGTATAGCTATAGCCATATTTGTTTCACAATCTCAGATAACCATATTAGTTTTTCCACTAAGTGCTTTAGAATGTGCAGGAATATCAGTAATGTTATATTACTCCAAGTATATAAGATGGTGAATATTTTTTTTATATTTAATCTTAAACAGTATTTGAACTTGAGCAAAAAGATATTTATCTATACCTTGCTGCTTTTTGAAATTTTTGTCTACAAGATCATATAAAATAATCCAATCATATTATAGAGTTCTATAGAACTATCAATTGCAGTAAATTATTTAATAAAATATATCTAGTAATTGCTCTGTTTGGCAATATAAATTGTAGACTCCAATGGACAAGGAAGTGTATACCATAATCTATTTGGAATAAAAAAATTATATTTATTTCCAATATTTACAGTTAGCAGATTGAATAAATAGACTAATGGACTTACTATTGGACTTACCAGTGAATTTGAAAGTTTTGGAAGGTTTTCCTATTTATATGATGATGATGTCCTTCTTTAATAAACTCAAGATTGTGAAAAAAGATTTGAATAGCAAGTTCAAGGTTACTTATATTGAATATTTTTGAGACCTTGTCAATATGAATTTTAGAAATTATACTATTTAGATGTTGGTAATTTTCAGTGATCAGAGGCCTGGTATCTGTGGACTTATTATTACTAGTCAATATTTAGTCAAGCTTGTCTTCAAGTGCCATTCTACATTTTACAAACTTGACTACTTGAGGGAGAGAGTCTCACTTGTTTGTTCACTGATATGGTGTTTTGACTTCAATGCAATGTTAGTATTTGGTTATTTTTGTGTCAGAATTATCTAGTATATTAAATCTTCTGGTTGACTCTGAAATATGTTGAAGCAAATATAACTTTAGGAAGTTTAAAGAACTTGGTGATACCTCTATGAACAGTTCTTTCAAGTTATTGAATTGAGATAATAGTACATCTTGATCCATAAGTATTTTTCAGTCTAAATTAGTATAGAGATATAGAAATACCATTTAACAAAATATACAAGACATTCAGTAATCTCAGATGATGGTAAAAGGCCTCTTATACATAGAATAAAAATCTATAAAATAGATAAAATATTAATAATATATTCATGAACTTCTTAATCAATTTCTAGAATAATAATAAACATACTCTCATTAATTGTTGGTATCCAGCTGTTATCTGAGATAAATGGGAAATTCCCTTATTGAATTTTCTAAGTCTAGAATACCTTGGAACAAGATAGATATGAAGATCTAGTTCAAGTATTAATTGATTTACTGTATGTGAACTATAACTTTATCTAATGATTTCTAAAGTTAAATTGATAAGATATTCCCAGACATCTTTTTTAATTTGATAAAGTATATTAGGTATAATTGTAGAGTAAACATTTGTAAAGAGCAGTTCCCACAAAACATTTTAGATGAATTAATTAAATAAAAATAAGATTCATAAATAGAAATGTTCAGAGTGAATTTCATTTCTAACTATACTTAAATATATATACTTTTTGCCCTTTTAGCCCATATTTCTATAGAAGTCTCTCAGCCTTTTGGTTATTGCCCTTTGAAATACTCTTGGATACACTTGTAATTATTTTTTTCATTTTAGCAACTGTTTATAGGCAGTATTTCTTATTAAGACAAGAAAATTTATCCTTAGGAGCCATACACACTGGACAGGTATAGTTTATATGAACTAAGTATATTAAATATACTTTTGAATAGTTAGCCATAAATGACATAACCACCAGATAACAATCATGAAGTCTACCATCTAGTCTACACATAATGATACTACTAAAAATTTATTTATATTTAATAATTAATGACAAATTTTATTAAAGAAAAACAAAATTAAAGTTTGTAAACTGAAAACTTACCTCTTTCCTACTTCAATAAGGCTTTTGAGAACCTATGCCATATATGTATGATATAGAATTGCCTTTGCTTTACAAAAAATCTCTATCTCAGTCTCCTTTGGTATTCTTTTAAGAACTAGAAAATATGCAATCACTGGAAATGCATTTCAGAAATATGTTTGCTGAATATATTTTGGTATATTACTAATTGACATATATAGTGGGTACATTTTGGTATATCCAAGCAGATTGTAATATATCTGGTCTATTTCAAGTAATACTGGAACTACAGTTACACTAGTAAGAAGTTTAATCTATAAACCATGAAAGGAAAGAGTAACTTAATAATAATCCATAGACAATTAATTGTTATTTATGAACTGAAAAAATGAAGTGCAAATATTATTTATTACCTAAGTCTTCTACCAAAAATCTCTCTAATGAATCTCTGAGTATTGACGAGTTCTCAAATTATGGTATTTCCTGCTTTAAAAACTATATTATTCTCGAAAGAAGGATTTGACATTAATTTTGTATCATAGCAAAAGAATTTTAAAAAAACAACTCCTGTAGCCCAGTCTAAGTCTTAGACTTATTTGTAATAGTGAAAACTTTGCTATAAAAGAGCTAAATAAATAGTAGAATATGAGTATTCATTATAAGCTATACTTATATATATAAAAAGATTTGGAGCATATATATCATTTTTTGTTTTGCTACTATGTCTAATAGTTCTATCATTTCTTTAGAGTTTGTAAATTGGATAGAGCCATCTACTATTGAAATTTGTTTATTTGTAAAAGTATTAAGTAGACTATCTGCAGTTATTTAGGATATATTCCTATTTCAGAATAATAGCTCTGTAAGTTAAATTTCACCTTTATGCTTCTAGAGGTGTAGAGGATTGTTCATATCAGACTCAGATATCTATTGGAGTTTTTCTATAAACTTACTATGTCATATATATGCTTTCTCACTATTAAAAACCATGCTACCAGTCAGTTTGTAGATAATATAATCAGTTAGTTCATTATCAGTTATTGGTTTATAGATAATGAAATCAGTTATAGTTAGCTTGCTGTCAATGGTAGTTAGTTTGCTGTCAACAGTAGTTGGTTTGTAGATGATATCAGTTGTGGTTAGCTTACTGTTAATAGTAGTTAGTTTATAGATAATATTAGTTGCAGTTAGTTTGCTATTGATAACTAGTTGTATATTGTGGCAGACTAAAATATATTAATGGCGAAATACTCGGAATTGAGCAAGTGCAGAAAATACGTTTCAGGGGTCTTAGCGGTTTATGCGGTAGCGTCTTAAGAAGGGTGTCGATGTAGGTGTTAACTAGCAAGAATTAAGTGTGATTGATCGAATAAAGTGTATCTGTTAGAATCTCGAAACTATTCAATTGCTTACTCCTTGAGTAAGGCTTCAGTATCCCTTGGGTTGTCTGTTTATAAGCTTTCTTAGCTTGTTGTAGTCCGAATTTTATTGATAATTGCGAGCGGGGTATTTATAAGAAATTACAAGGTACTATACGGGCAGCTACCCAGGTTACTACTTGAATTTCTGATTGGCTCGGCTAAATATAAGGTACAAATTGATTGGCTAAGATATAATGATATATCAGGTTATAATGTAATTGGTCGTCGAAATAATATATCAGATCGAAATACTATTTTAGGTTATAGCGTAATTGCAGATCTTAGCAACGTTACAAGTCTCAGCAACGTTACAAGTCTTAGCAACGTTACAAGTCACGTGACTATGATCTTCACATGATCAAATTGTATGTCATCACAAAATGTTCCGTCACATCTCCTTCCTTTCTGCGAGTTAGACTTCAAGGTATAGTTCTAACTCGGAGAAATCTCTTTGTAACTGTTTTACCTCTTCCTCTAGCTCCTTCATTTCATTCTGTGTCAGTTGATTTAGTTGGTGCATACTGCACCGAAAGTGGTTCAAAGCGCTAGGCTTGTGCTTGAATAGTTGATAAATTCGGTCGGCCATTTTCGCAGCGTAGGCAGGGAGTGCTCCTTTGAGGGCTCGTTGACAGATTTCTCTGTCCTTCCGGTTCCAGATATGTTCAATTTCTTCATCCCAGAGTTGTGCGATCCGGTAGTATTCCTTCCATTCATTGATTCGTGCCAGGTGTTGCCTCCTCTGAATGTTGCGTACAATTGATCGAGTCTTCTGTAAGGTCGATCCTTCTATCTCCTCAAGGTCTTCCAGGGGTTCTATATGTCGGTAGGCCTCGATCAGGCTGACTCGGACTTTATGGAAGTTGTTCCAACGGGGCATGATATTTCTTGAGGCGGTTTCGGTGGACAGTATAGGGTAAGATCGTTCCTGTCATTTTTCGTAACTGATATGTAGTTCCTTTTATACTCGCGATGTAGTATGGTCCTTCCCATTTTGGGTCTAATTTTGCTGACCATGAAGACTCTACTATGTTCCAGTATAGTAAGACTTGGTCACCAATCTTCAATTTTTCGGTTTCCTTGTGTTCCTTGTCGTAATTCTTCTTTTGTCGATCCTGTGCAATGGCAATAAATTCTCTCGCCTTGTTTTGGACATTGTGTAATTCTTGGATTTCCTTTATCACACGATGCTTGATTTGTGTTTCCCAGGAGGTGTAGCTGGGTTCCGGAGTGGTCATTACTTGGTCTACCAGCTGATGAGCTTTTCTTCTGTAAGCCAGCTCAAAAGGGGTGAACTTTGTCATTTCTTGTTTCATTGTTCGTAGTGCAAATAAGGCGGAAGGTAGGTACAAGTCCCAATCTCCTCCTTGTGATTGTACCACTTTAGCAATCGTGTTCTTGATAGTCTGATTTGTCCGTTCGGTAAGTCCATTTCCTTGAGGGTGGTAGGCAGTAGTCTTTATCTGGCGGATCCTGAAGTGTTGTGTCAATATCTGCATGAATTCATTAACGAATTCAGTTCCTTGATCGGAGGTCATTTCATAAGGTATTCCATGGCGGCAGATAATATCTTCGTAGATAAAAGGTGCAATATTAAGGGCATCTGCAAGGGGCAAGGCTCTTGCTTCGGGGTACTTGGTCAGGTAATCCACTGCTACTACAATGTATCGATTTCCTCTAAGTGTTCTTGGTAGTGGTCCAACAATGTCTATCCCAATATGTTCGAAGGGTCCTCCAGGTACAATCGGTTGTAAGGTCTCGACTTCCTTTCCTCGGCGCCTCTTCTGGCAAGTGTCGCATCTCCTGATATATTTTCTAATGTCTTCGTACATGTTCTTCCAATAATATTTTTCTGATAATCATTGATATGTGTTGTCTACGCCCATGTGTCCTGCCAGCTGATGATCGTGAGAGGCCTGAAGTACCATCTGCTTTTTGTGTTCAGGAACTACAAGTCGTATTTGTCCTCGATGTCGTCGGTAAAGTATATTATTCTTGATAAAATAGTTGAGTGCCGTTGTCTGTATAAGCCGTTGATCATTTTCATTCGTCGTTCCAGTAAAGGTTAGGTTACTAAGGTAATCCAAATATCCGTTATAGAGTTCAGTGTTCATTGGGTAGGTATATTCTTTTTGGTTCGGGGTGTCGATCTCGGATAAATTGGGGTAGGCGTGAGAGGGTATCCACATTCTGATGATTCCGTCCTTTTCTGTATTGCGTCGTGAAGTCATATTCCTGCAGTATAGCTAGCCATCGTGCATACATTCCTGTCAAATTTGGCTTATTCCAAAGCCATTTAAGAGCTGAGTGGTCTGTTATTAGGGTGAACTGCTTTCCAATCAGGAAGTGGCGAAAGTGTTGTACGGCCCAAACAACTGCTACGCATTCTAGCTGGGTGGCTCCATAGGAAGGTTCTGCTCCATGGGTGGCTCGTCCTGCGTAAGCAATCACATGTTCTCCGTCTTTGTCATCTTGTGCCAGGATTGCTCCAAGTCCGAATGACGATGCATCCGTATACAACTTGAATACTTTGGTGAGGTCTGGTCTTGCCATAACTGGTGCGTGGGTAAGTGCTTCCTTAATCAGGTTGAAGGCTGTTTGTGCGGCTGATGTCCATTCCCATGCTCTTCCTTTTCTTTGTAACATGTGCAGGGGTGCGGCAATTTCAGAGTAACCAGGGATAAACCTTTTATAGAACTGGACCAGTCCTAAAAATCCTCGTAGAGTCATCTTATCTTGCGGAATTGGGAAAGCCTTGACGATTTCGGTCTTCTTTGGGTCCGGGCGGATTTCTCCTCCATCGATTATAAATCCGAGGTATTCGATTTTCTTCTGTCCAAAGTAGCATTTTGATGGCTTGATCCTTAGTCCATGTTTTCTGAGTCGTTCAAATACTTCCTTCAGGGTCACCATATGTTCTGCGAAGTTCTCCGCATAGATGTTGATGTCATCGATGTATACGATCACTCCATGTCCAATCAAATCATAGAAGATTTCGTTCATTGCAGCTTGGAAGGTGGCGGGTGCATTACAAAGTCCAAAGGACATTCTTGTAAATTCGTACTGTCCAAACGGTGTAACAAATGCTGATTTCTCCTGTGCTTCGGGCGTCATTCCGATCTGGTTATATCCTGCCCATAGGTCCAAGGTTGAGTAGATTTGCGCCTTTTTCAACATGTTTTGTAAGTCTTCTGAGTGCGGGATTGGATATGCATGCTTCTTGGTGACCGAGTTCAATTTGCGATAATCGATAACCATTCTCTGTCCATCCTTCTTTGGTACTATGCTAATAGGTGATGCCCAAGGGCTTTTTGATCGTATGATTACTCCTGACTCTAATAGCTCTTGAACATGCTTTCGTACAAAGTCATGATAGTTGGCTGGCAATCTGTAGGGTGCCTGTTTGATCGGTTTGGCGTCTCCTGTGTCGATATGGTGCGTGAAGAAGGCTTGATCCGGCAGGTCCTTGAAACTGATGGCAATAATATCCTCATACTCCTTCAGTAGGTCTTGCAACTGTTTCTTCTGGTTCGGTAATAGGTTTTCATTAAGGGAGTAGATGTGCTTCTTAGCGCTCTCCTGGTCATCCAATCTCTCCATTATCACATTTGCTTGTCCAGTCGATCCAAATTCTTTCCTTCCACGTCGTGTTTCTTCCAGGTTTTCTACTTCCTTCAAAGGTTGTTGTTCGCATTTGACGATCACCATCTGAGCAATTCGATCTCCTTGGTATACTTTGAATTGACTGTGATTATGGTTAACTAGCCCAACCTCGATCTCTCCTCTGTAGTCTTCGTCTATCAATCCGGGGAAGGCTCCTATCCCAGAATTGCGGTAAAGTCCACTTCTTGCCCATACTTGCGCACATTGTCCAGGTGGTAGGGCGATAGCAATTCCTGTTTTTACGAAGGCCGATGATTTCGGTTCTAGAGTGTAGTCTTCATTTGCGTACAGATCATAA
>RBNK01001379.1:0-15745 GCA_003990785.1 Endogone sp. FLAS-F59071 | reverse complement strand
GATTGCAACGCTGAGAGGTAACCTGATGAAAAAAAAGGTTTTCAAATGCAAAGGAAATTTTCCTTTTTTTTTTTTTTTTTTTTTTTTTTTTTTTTTTTTTTTTTTTTTTTTTTTTTTTTTTTTTTTTTTTTTTTTTTTTTTTTTTTTTTTTTTTTTGATATACTGCTAAAATATATTCACGTGCATGTCGCACTAACCACAACCGCCGCCACATAAACCAGTGTTACGCCGAAAATACATTCGGCATTTCCGTATCGTCAAAATACAAAAGCATTGTGAAAGCTTGAGTGGTCAAAAAAAAAAAAAAAAAAAAAAAAAAAAAAAAAAATTGAAAAAAATAAAGTATAAAAAAAAAAAAAAAAAAAAAAAAAAAAAAAAAAAATCTCTGCAATTCATATAATTATATCAAAAAAGTAGCACCGTCTTTTTTGTCAAAGTTCCATATGTACGTTTCACAAGTCTTAAGTATATATAATTACATATCAGGGCGCAAAATCTTTCCTCTAAAGCTTGAACTTTAATGCTGATAACCATTCAAAAGATGAAACATTCTAAACGGGGCGTGATTGCAAATCTCAGATCAACGATTTGATGAAATATTATTTATCTTGAGATGCAAAATAATGGGTCACATTTTGTATTTATTTATTTATTATCAATTGTCAAATGTACCAAATCAAGAATAATGTTTGGTAGTAGATAAATAACTTTTTTTTTTTTTTTTTTTTTTTTTTTTTAAAAAAAAAAAAAAGTCTTTATAATGTTTTAGCCAACATAATTAATTAATTAGAAATATTTATTTACAAATAGAAAATTATTAATTAATATTTTAGCTCGTTATCTAATATGACATTAAATTAACCTTTCATACCTTGTTCTCAGTTGAGTTGGGTTGGTCAAATTTGACCATTTTGGGACATATCACCCCCCTCTGAAAAAAAAGCACAGCTTTGTAGATGACTCCGTTGGCTCCAAAAATGGATTATTCATAACTAAACAATGAGAACAATGGGCCATAACAAGAAGAAGATTGATCATAGGTCAATCACGAGTTATCAGCCTATCCAAAATCCCAAATCTAGCCAAGCCAGTGTTCGAGATCAGAATGCCACCATTGAGGCTCGTTTGTTACACAGGTTTCCCAAGGATAAAGTCCACACAATACGGCCGGAACTGAACAACGCAGCGAACATGGTAGACAAGATAAGGATAGTCGAGTAATCTCGCACAAAGGCATACCCGTTTTGCATATCACGGCAATATCAGATTGACTTATATTAATTATATTATTACATATCTGATTACTGCGACGCGCTTAAAAGCGCGTAGAGCGAACGATTAAAGAAATAAATATGACCCGCAAGGGAGGGTTGATACACACACAAGTCAAAGTAATCATGGATAGCATAACAACAGAAAATATTATCAAACAAGATAAAAATAAAAGGTTACTGTGACATCTCCTTCCCATTATTCTTGTCATTGATCTCGATCTTTTGAATTTCTATAGTACCATTATCCTCAGGCTGGTCATTTTCGTCGCTGCTAAGATGTCCGTTGAAGTCTTTGCCTTTGGCCTCCTTCCCGATGGCAGTGAGCACAATGACAAAGAAGAATACGATACCCATGAAGATGGCCTGGATGAGAGCATAGTTGGGCACAGGCGCGCCCGTGCTGTCGTGAACCACGGTGCCATTCGAGTAGGTAACCGGAAACGTCTCGCCGAGAGTAGCCTCAATCTGGGCGGAGGCCGAGGAGATGAGATTGCCGAGCTGGTATGAAAGACCAGGGAAGGTACCGCGGAACTCGGGCGGAGAGAGTTCGTTGAGATGCGCCGGGATGACGCCCCAGGCGCCCTGGACGAAGAACTGAAGCATGAAAGCGCCGAACTGAAGTGAAGACTCCGTGGGGCCAAAGGCCCACAAAGCGATAAAGCATCCGCCGAGGAAGGAGCTTGCGATGATGCAACGACGGCGGCCCCAGTACTCGGAGAGGTAACCAATGATCGTGCCGCCAGTGATGGCGCCAATGTTGTAGATGACAGCAGTGACAGCGACATCTGTGGCGTCGTAGTTCTTCTGTTTCGAGAGGAAAGACGGGTAAAGATCTTGAGAGCCATGGGACATGAAGTTGAAGAAGGCCTAAAATAGTAAATGAACGATTAATGATGACTGCAATCAAGGAAGGAATCACCCTCATGCCAAAGTATACATAATTAACTGAAGAAATGTGAACCCAAGCATACCATGAGAATAACAGCGTAAATTAGACGCATCCAGTGATTTTTTAGGACGCTCTTGACATCATCCCAATACGTGCGTCCGGAACGCTTACGCGCAGCTTTCGTCTTCTCGAACGTGTCGGACTCGGGCACGAAGAGACGAATAAAGATGATCAATAAGGCCGGGAAGCACGACGCGTAAAACACCACGCGCCAGGAGGCGTGGGCGCCGGTAATAATGCCGTAGTTGAAGAGCACAGCCAGAAGGTAGCCCGTCGAATAGCCTTGCTGCAGGATACCCGAGAACAGACCCCTCGCCTCAGGTGGTAGGGATTCCATCGCGAGAGAGGAGCCAAGACCCCACTCGCCGCCCATGGCGATGCCAAACACGCCGCGCAGGATGATGAAAGACCACAGGCTTGGAGCGAAGCCGGAGGCGAGTTCGATGACAGAGTACAGCAGGATGTCGGCCATCAGGGGCCATTTACGACCAAAGCGATCAGCAAGGGCACCGAAGATGAGGGCACCGACCGGACGTAACATTAAGGTGAAAGTGATGGCAGTGGTGACCTGAGAGACTGGGACATTGAACTCGGCGGCGATGGAGGTGGCAGTTAGGGAAACGGTAAAGTAGTCGAACGCGTCGAGGGTCCATCCGAGGAAGGCTGACAAGAAAAACGGAGATGGATTGTGTGATTTGAAAGCGGTGAACTGGACGTCAGCGATTAGGCTTAGAAAGGTAAATTTGATCGGTTAAAAGAGGCGAAGCTCACCCGAAGCGAACGTGAGACGCTGCTTATTGTTGAGGTTCGTCAGCAAAACCCAGGGATTTCTGTGTTTTTCGGCCTTGGCAGTAAAGCCCTTGGCGCCAACTTCGACATCTTCTGTGTTTTCCATGCTAATCGATTGAAAGAGGACATGGGAATATATTCCGACGCGTTCTTTTATACTAATGAACAAGGCTGAGACACGGTAACACAGGCCAAGAAAGAGTATCACTGCTCTGTACCACCTACTCGAAATTTGTTTCTTTCAAAAAACAAAACAAAACTCTTGCATGTGTGTGCACAGCCGCCGTTCTGACTAAATTTTCAAGCTTGTCCCGGCAACATTGTATGCATTTTGCTTTTTGCTCCGCCTTTCTCCACCACTTTACATTACTTTCTTGGAACGCTTCAAAGTCAACAAACGACTTAAAGAGCCACGTTTATTATTATTATTATTATTATTATTTTTCCCATGCACATACGTATAGAGGCACCCCACAAAAAAAAGGGGGGAGGGCCGTCACATGAGGGTTTCACCATGCGCAGTGTGCCGATTGTTCGATACGATGGTAGCGGGAATCTAGTTGGCTATACTTTAAAAAATGATTTAGAAGGGCGTTCGTTACGCATTTTCCCACGACAAATACCTCAAAACAAAAAAGAATATTTACGGTATAATCTACACCAAGTATACTTGTCAGTTAAATCACTTCATACTGTTTGATAAAATTGCAATCTTGGGAACAATTTTCGCTTCGGCTTTACCGTATTCTAATCCGATCCTCCAACCCTAAATAGGTTGACCGGGTCACGAACAGAAATTGTAGCTTTTGCCTCACATGGTTAAGGCCACTGAACAAGCCTCAATAACTTGCTCGGCTCTTGGCATCGGAGATTAAATGATTGTCGGGTCAATCCCTTTGGGAGGTGTGCTAGAGCGACAAGTTGTGAAGAACGCGAAACGTATCCTAATTTCGTGCAAGATGATCGAAAGAAATGGTGGAGAAATTCGTTTCGTTTAGCCTTTTTGGCCAGTCATTCGAGCGCTACTCATATGAGGCCTAGTCGTGCAGCGAGTCCGACCTAGTCGTGTAGCGAGTCCGATACTACGCGCCGCGTCCACCATGAGCCTCAACCTCGACGCCCTGCGCGTCATTGAAAAGGGGGACCAACATCCTTTCCATGTTGTCGAACACTCCATCTCTTGAAGTTCGATAAGACGCTGTCGCGATGATAAGTCGGAACCCGAAAGTTCCCGCCCTCATCCTCAGTGTTCAATAAGAAGGAAGCGGGAGGGGATCCTAATTCGCGTATCGTAATGTAATTATGTACCGCAAAAAGTGACATTTCGATCCCTGTTTGCTATATATGTCCCTGTTTGCTATATATGTAAGCAACCCGAGCCATCGGATCGCTCGCATGTACACCCAGAAACTAGCTAATTTTCCCACCTTAATCTGTTCAGTTTAAGGACCAAGCGCATCTTGGGGATCTGCTGGGTCTAGTTGTAGGTTCTGTCCGTGCTATTGTAGTGATTGATTTCGTGCAGAGGATGCAGGGCTGCGCCTCAAACTCGGGTGTGATATATTGGCGAAAAGGCTTGTTTGTCGCAGAAGCCAATATAGTTCAGGAGCGTTTGCGTTTTTGCATAATAGTAATGGTTTGTGGGGAAATATGAGGTTCCTATCTCATGAATCGGTGAAGGGGCCCCGGAGTGGGCAAAATCCACAATCAACAAAAAGGGAAACCCGTCGTCGATCAAAGGCACGTTCTCGAAGAGTATGCCGATCAGTCTGCGATATTCGTGTGCAACCCCCCACAAATGCAGACATTTTTTGATACGGCATATGGTATGCTCGCCGTCGCCTTGTCTTCAACGGGGTTCCCACGTCGTTCGTGCGAGTTTTTTTTTTTTTTTTTTTTTTTTTTTTCAGATTCGACAACCTTCAATCATTTTGATCCTTTTGCCAACGAATCAGTGAACCAATCAATATCTCGACAATTGGTTGTCCGTTCGGCTTAAGAGATAAATGTTTTATGTTGTACAGTCGCCCGTTGATATTTGGAAGATTGGAAGAAGGGCTCTCTATTTGTATCGGACAATGAAAAATTACATTCTTGCTGGGTTTGATTCATGCCCTCCGCCTAGTGCCCGCTTATTCCAGAGCCCGCTTATTCCAGGGCTCGCTTACGCTATTAGTTGCTATATATTATGTAAAATGCCATAATTCATGGACTATCATAATTCATGAACCATCATCACTCAAGGCAAAAAAAAAAAAAAAAAAAAAAAAAAAAAAAAAAAAAAAAAAAAAAAAAAAAAAAAAAAAAAAAAAAAAAAAAAAAAAAAAAAATCTTCACAAATTTCAGAGAGTAGCTTATCAAAGCATCCAAAATGATAAGAACTTCTAATATACACTCAAATTCGCCCAAGAGTTTCTTGGGCTCAACGTTAAGGCGTTACCCATTCAAGTATACTGAATACACATTTTCATATTTGAGCTTCCAAAAATGATGATGAAGTCAGCATTTCGAATTATTAGAACTTAACCTATGACCATTTGGGGAGTCCCGACTTCTTCTTAATATCTTCATACATTGCCTCCATCCCTTTTAGCTCCTCCTCAAGCCTCTTTCTCTCCGGAGAATCCATGTCCCCCTGTCTTGCCAGGTTCGCCACGATGGCTTCGTCGATCGCCCTCCAGTCCCTGTACAGCGCCTCCATCAGCGCTACCGTCTCCGCGCGAAATTTGGCCGCCTCCAATACCTGCGCCTGCACCCGCGCCTCCGCCTCCGCTGCCATCCGTATCTTTTCCTCCGTCCGCGTCTGCATTTGTCGCACGCGCCGTGCCGTCAAGCGCGTAGCCTCTGTCACAGCGAGTTGTGCCTTGCCGAGCATCTCGTACTCGAGCTGGCTCACCTTGGAGAGCTGCTCTTGCCGGCGGCGATCGTATTCTTGAGAGACGCGATCGCATGTGACAGCAACCCAACGTGCCCGAGCGTCAGATAACTGACGCGACTGCCCGAGGACAAGCTTTGCGAGGCCAAGGACCAGGGCATGTAATTCGCGGCACAGGGACATATGTTCCAGCTCCTGCAACTTGAGCTTGGTCATACTGCTATCATGGCTCTCGATCTGCGCCTTGGTAGCGGCTACGCGTTCCTGCAAGTCGGCAACCCCGTGCGCGAGATTATCGTTACATTGGCGCTCCTCAATCAATTGCGCTTTGCGTTCGGCGATGGTGGCTTCGAGGCTGACGGTTTTAGCAGTGATGAATTTGGTTTCTTGCTGGGCATACGAGAGGGCTTGTTCGAGTTGTTGGATTAGAAGCTGTGCGTCTTGGATATCAGATGGCTTCCTTGCGAGGTCGTCCATTTCTTTCCTTGAATGGATAGGTCTAAGGTATTCGAAAGACTACGACGACGGATTGAATTTGTAATTACTATCATTGAGCACATTCATTTATCGCGCTCCTTTATGATCGTTTCTCCCTGATTAGGTTAAAAAAATTTTCGATCATCACTTCTGAACTTCTGATCGCCGTTTGTCATAAATTAAAGGAGGTTCAACATCTTCAGAAAACAATTGCCCTGACTGAGAGATATGGGATTAGCATACATCACTAATGACATTAAACAAGTGACCATGAAAATACATTATAGATTTTGACAATCACTGTATTTGACCATCTGCTTAAGAGAATTCGCTTAATCTGACGATTTCCTTTAGTTTCATTGTAAATAAGATAATATGACAACTAGGGTTGTCACATACCTCCGCTAAAGCTTCATGAGGAGTGTAAGGTGCGCTAATAATCCTCTGAACCGCGTAAGTCCTCCTTAGCGTCTCGCAGGAAAAGTTCAGAAAGACGACGATGAGCGGCAGGCCGAGCAGCAAGGCCTAGGATATTCAAGGTGGTCATCGCAAGGAGAGGTTGGACTTACTGGCAGCGGATGCGTTTCTTTGCTTTGATTTGATGGGCGTGACGGAGGGAAGGAATATCGGGGAAAGTAGAATAGAGTTTCACGAACCACGGCAAATCTCTCCCATGCGACCGAATCGACGTTGTTAACCTTAAATATTGCCTGACGAAAAAAGTTTATTCCAAATATACAATCTCCTCCCCTTCTTCCAAAATAAAAAGTAAAAAAAAAAAAAAACTCGACTCGACCCACCGCTTGCCCAATTCAAACACCATAATCCCACCATCTGTATTTACATATTCCCTTTTCCTCCAACAAGTCGGCAAGTATCAACTTAAATCCCCCCTCCCCACAAAATAGAGAAATGATCTCAAGCGAAAATAAAATAATAAATATAATTATATATATTGCACAACAAGAACCGCTTAGACGCAAAGACATATTAGTCGTCTGCTCTCTCTCTCGAGGTAGAGGAAAGAGGGAGAAGTGCATTTTCTATTTTGAAAAGTACGTAATCAAAGGATAAGTAAATTGTAGCCGAGAGGAATATGAATCAAAGCCAAGTCTTCCGTCCTCTCCGGATCCAGAAGTCTAGCGTCCAGCGACCACCCCGCCACGACGCCGCTACCTCCCGTCAGCTCCCAATATCCATTCACCAATATCGCCAAAGCGCCATTGCGTCCAACACTCCTCCATTTTCTTTCTCCACTTGCCCGCCCATCCGCTATCACTACCAAATAATTCCCTTTTCACTCTACCAATCCTCGTCCCCATCTTTCCAGGAATCCCATGACGCGTCCGCTGTCGCTGTGCTGCTCCCCACCTGCTGCTGTCTATGCTGCCCCCCTTGCTGTGCTCCCGCGCCCCTCGCCTGACCTCCCTCCCCCGGCGGCGCCGTCGTGGCCCTCGCTACACCATTGCTATTGGGTCCTGAGCTTGGTTTGGATGCCCTCCCCTGCAACTGCATGCCTTTCTTGGACCCCGGCAGACTGCCGGCGGGCTGGGATCTGGGCGTTGGGATGTCGATCACGTCCGACATGTCGACAGCCCATGCAGTCGAGGCGGGAGCGGGGTTGAGGGCACGGGAAGCACGCGAGGGGTGAGCACGAGGAGAGGTCAACGGAATGCCGTGACTATCAGCGAGGCCTGGGTTAGAGCGCGAGTTGGAGTTGGGATGCAAGGAGATTGAACGTGTGTGGGAGGAGTGGTAGTAATGGTGGGCAGGGATGTCATGAGATAAATAAAACTACAGAAGGATATAATTTTTAAAAATATATAGAAAGTGAACGAGAAACTTACCATCATTATGCGTCTGAAATCCGGCGGCAAGTAATAATAATAATAATAAAAAAGTACATATCAGTCGAGTTAATCAATATTATGCCATTGGACATAATAAAAAAATAAATGAAAAAAAAAAAAAGAGAGAAAGCCTACGGGAAGATGATGATAGTCGCCCTTGTCTGCAAAGACGTTACCGAATAGCTAATGTGGAGGTGATTGAATAATGGTAAGTAAATCGTGATATACAACACATACAATCGTAACTTCTCCGACCAACTAAAGGAGCTTGTCAGCTCCAGGCGCTCTCCATCAAACTAAACTGAACAAGTAGCGAAAACACGCATATCAAATAATAATAATAATAATAAACCCATACCGAAACAACGATTGCTCTAGTTCCTTTCATCGCTAATATAGCCACACTCCCAAGCACTATCAAAAACAGATACACGACCTCCTGAGAAACGACGAGCTCGTTATCCGGGTCAATCTCGGACTCCTGTGTAGCCGTTCCGTCTTCCGGCACTGTCTCGTCTTCGTATGCCGGATGGTTGAGCTCGTCTGCATCCGAATCGTGGCTGGGAATTTTGGTCGCGGGCTTATCAAGGTCCTCACTCGGCTTCGTGTTCGTCGAGGACGGCGCAGTCTCGTCGCCCTTCGCATCCGAGAACGGGAACTTTTCGTCAGTGGGTAAAGCCGAGGTATCGTCATCGCTCTCCGCCAGTTCCACAGGCGGCTTAGCGGCCATCTTCGTCTTCGCCTCCTCCGATACCTCCTCTTCTGTCTTTCCGACATCCACGTTCACTTCTGACGTCTTACCCGCATCGGCGAGCGGTTCTTTCTCTGCCTCATCTTCGATTTTGGACTCCTCCTTATCCTTCACCGACGCCAAGTCTGTGCCATTTAGCTTCACCTCAGTCTCAAAGCTGCTGTTCTCGTTCGTCTTTTCGTCCTGCTCAATTCCCTCCGGCTCCTCAATCTCCTCTACGTCGTCCTCGTCCTCATCACCCAGCATGTGCACCTTTTCACCAATCGTCACATTGGCGGCCGGGCCTGTCCCAGTGATAAGCTCACCCGCAAAAGCCGTTACAGGTGCAACGACCGAATCGTTTGGCTTATCTATCATTACTGTTTCTTCGTCGTCCAAAATATTCGGGTCGCCAGGTTCGGGCTTGGTTTCTTCCTCTTCCTCTTCCTCTTCCCCCTCCTCAAGCTCGTCATCCCTGCCGCCCGTCGAATCCTCACCATCCAACTTGCTAGGTGTGTCTGGCGGGTCACGGGCTAGTAGATCCTGGGCATGGGGGGATAAGGTATCTGAGAGGGCTCGAGCATCGACGGCGAGGGCAGGAGAGGCGGCAGAGAGGGTGGCGAGGAACACGAGGGAGGCGAGGGAGAGGAGAATGAAGATAGAGAGCCTAAAGGATGGTGACAAAGGTCTCCTGTGCGACCGCGGGGGTAGCATTGTTTGCGTAATGTATGGTTTTGACAGAAGATGAGAAGAGATGGTTACCGTCCAAGGTCTAAAGCGTTGTGCGACGGGCGTTTTTTTTTTGACGTATGCAAGCTCACGTGACTAAAAGTGATGTTTGCCAAGAAATAACGTCATAGTGATAAAAGATAGGAATATTATACATTATTTTATATTAAGATTCTATTTGATACTATGTGTATATATGTCTATTTTTCTTTTCTTTTCTTTTTTTTTTTTTTTTTTTTTTTTTTTTATTTTTTTTTTTTTTTTTTTTTTTTTTTTTTTTTTTTTTTTCACGACGTTTGTGATTTTATTTTATTTATTTTTTAGAGCGCTTATATATCACGAACAACGGTATCATGTGACTGACCATTGTATAGAACGCACAAAGAATAATGTACCCTACGTATACTGCACGCAGAGCCAACGGGCTCTAGTGCGCGAGCTAGTACACCTCTTGAACACATTTTTCGTCTTTCAGAAGTATTGTATTGACTGAATATAACAATCAAAGGATAATTAAAAATAAATAAATAAATAAATTATTAGTTAAAGTATTATATTAACTAGATATATAAAGAAATTTAATTATTGCAGACTATCTTTCTATTATTTATTTATTTTAAGTAATAAATAATTATAAATATGTTAATTTTCACTTTAGCTCATTATATTTTAAAATTTATTTTATATAACTAATATATTTTAGTTTCTTACTTCTATTAAAGATATATAATCATATATTTAAATTCGAATTTACATAATATAAACTAACTTAATTCTTTTACTGAAAGTACATATTAAATTCTTGGTATAATCACACCCCTTGAGCTAGATTTTGGTATAATTATATCAATATGAAGAGTAAATAAGTAATAGTACTTATATTAAACCTTACATTGTTTCAAGCTATAAGGCGATTACTATGCATGACTATAATATTAGTAAATATATATGACCAAGTAGTTTGGTAGTGATATGCAAATTGGTAATAAATTTTAACATATCAAGGTGTGGCTTGTAAAGTGTGATTATACAGGATTTTCTCTCATGCGGCAATGCACGCGTATAGACGTAGGAATAGTACATCCAAGGACAAGAGTAAAAAAAACCCAAATTTTCAGTTTGAAAGTGTGAACGGTCAGTGAGTCTGTTGATGGGTAGTGAGGCTAACTTTTTTGGAACAGCAGGATAGTGAAACAGCTATACCGTGGTGCCAAACATTGTTTTTACGTATTTAGGAATTCTTTTGCGCGACGTGACTGGCAACAATGTAACACGCGTTTTCATGGTTTAAAACATATTCAAACTTTTAAACTCTGAAACTTGGACTCGTTCATTTAGTACAGTTATGATATACAGTTATGATGTTAAGATTAAGAATGTTTATGTAGGACAAACGCAACTTCATTCCATTTCCATTTTCTTGGACCCCTGCGGGTATTCTAACCAACATTGGTGGGAACGCCTCGCAAGTGCTCTTCTTCCTTCGGTGACAAGGGTGACAGATCGCTTCCTGATGGAACATCCAACGCAAAGCTCAAATATATTAACCCAACATCCTCCGCTTACTCACCGCTCCCCGCTTACCCACCAATCCTATGCGTCACGAGCGCCGTATTCTTTAGGGGACAACAGTCTTCCATCAGACCTTCACACACTTACCGAGCTGGCACACCGTATCGCGTCGCAGCGATCCCCCGAATCGATTGCGCGCATGCTTCGCACGCTTGTGCGGGCGACGGAACCTTACTTGTCGTTTGCGAAAGGTATGGACGAGCGCACGGTGCAGTTCAAGTTGAAAGAACACGTGTTCGTGGTCGATGTCGGGGATCAAGCTGAGGAGGTGGTTAAAGATGGAAGGCTGGTCGATGAGGATTGTGTGCAAACATACGATGTCCAAACAGAAAAGCGGGGTGAGGAACGGGTTGGAGATAATGAAGACCTTACTGGATTTGGTGCGGAGGAACAATTCGACGCTGTGGAAGAGTACGAAGACTATAATACAAGCACAAGACTTCATCTTGGTGATCTTGTTGTCGGTGATGATGAAGAGACCAACACTCCAGTGCAATTAAAATCGATAAAAAGGAGTTCAAAGGATACATGCACAAGTTTGGTGATACCGCCGCCGAAGAAAATAAGAACGGGCAAAATAGCAAGCGGAGATATGGACCCGACTACCGCGACCAATCGAGATGCGCATGAGGTGACGAAAAACAACACCATTGCCACGACCGGCTTCAAGCTGAATCTAGGAAATAGGCAAAATTATGTCTCCGAAACTGAAGAGGCAGATGAATCTACCATTGAAGATGCTTCAGATTCATCTTCGTCTATAAACCCGTCCGAAACATTGAATGAGGCGAATACTGGCCAAGAACATGGTGGTGCTTATTGTACGTGCATTTTCCATTTGATCCGCCTAAGTGGCATGCCATGTGTAACAGAGTAACTGATATTGACTTTATCTACAATATTTTTATCGGCTTCCATTTTTACAGGGCAACATGTTAAAGCCCGGCTTAACAATATCACAGAAACAATATTGCAAGAGCGTGCTCTGTTTCTCACTCCCAGAGCAAAGCAAATATTTCAAGACACACAGAAATCTCAAGACCTTGCCCTCAATCCCGACGAAGCCCTGAACCGTCTGTTTACGTCCATCAACATCAAGCCGCACTCCCTGAAGCTCGACCCCAACTACCCCGCCGATCGCGGTTGCCAGCGTACCTTCTATAACTACGAGTATTATTACTTTCACCTGGAACTGCTGCGCTGCACAAAGATCCTTGAAGCGCAGCAAAAGCTATCTCCGGCCGCGGCTCGGACGGAAGTGATTACGTGGCTGCGGAGGCGTTGCCTCACCAATCACAAGAACCGTAACGGTCCAGGCTTTCCAGGGCTGATGCGGCGTTTGACAGCAGGAGCAAGGTATGCAGACCTGGTGGCGATATTAGGAAAGGGGATACTGTTAATGCGATGGGAGTTGGGACCAGATATTGTGATGGTGTGCGAAAAGGACTGGGGAAACTTACTGAGGTGTATGAAGGATGAGAATAGCCGAGATTGGTTGAAGCGCATGTATAGGAAGTTTCAGATGACAGCAGTCATGGATGAATGATTTCCCCATTCAACTTATCCAATCGTATCAGCTAAGTTTGATGCTATGAGATGCCGTGAGCCCAGTAATAAAAGCAATACCGAGGAATTATATTGTAGAATATGGGTTTTGATACCTCATAGCATGGGGAATCTCGATCAAGTCGATTAAGGCTCAAAATGGGTGATGGGCCGGGTCGGGTCAATTGAGAAAATCACATGAATCCCCACGAAAAAAAAAAAAAAAAAAGCCATCTTAAAAGGATTTAAAATAGCATTATCGACCCATCGAATTGGGCCGGTCAGAATAAAAATGCGCATAGCCTTTTTTGAGAAATTCGGATATAGGCTATTATATAGGCAAAAGCAATAGGACGCCTCTATGGACCGGACCGTCCCAGACCGTCCCTTAATTCTATCTATAACTCTATAATATCACTACTACAAGAGTAAGATCATTACTGCTTAAAGCTATATAGCTACTAATAATTATATTTAGAGAGATTATTGAAAAAAACAACCCAAATATAACAGATCCCGAAAAAGAAGTGAAAATTACAAGCCGCGGGGGGAACCTTCCAATCTTCCAGGAACATTTGACCCAGAATACAGAGTTTTGGTTGAATTAGGAAAGGAGGTCATGCCAAACTTCCAAGAGTGATCATGGTTTGCATTCAAAATGTTATTCTGTAACCCAAAGGGGATTGACTAAGATTAAAAAGATCACCTAAATGGCCTACTAGCCTAATAGGCATAGAGATTTCTTGATTCGGATATATTCTGTTTCTCGCTTAGTTAGTTACACAGGCTGCCCAGTCGAGGCTCGACATGCGTAACAGGGACACGTAACGTAAACCAAGAGCTCGGTTGAAGTGGACGGATGCCCAGCCCGGCCAGATGGTTTAGGCAATTATGAAAAACACTTCTAACTGGGAATTCACGGAAAGATTCTGTGCGACACAAACGTCGTCGCTTATTCGAGGCCCCTGCTCGTATACATGTCTTGTGATTCTTATGTTGTAAAGTAAAAACCTTTTGAAATAGTTATTTAAATTATTAATATTTATAATTTTTTTTTAAAAAAAAAAGTATTTTGAAATTTTACTTATCCCTTAATATCTCGCAGGTAATTTGTCTGCAAATTTTTTTTTAATCACAGTAATTTCATAACTTTCTATTTCCTGGGGTAATTTTTACATTGATTTACTAAAATCTTTTCTATATTTATAATTAAATTTGAAATGTAATACTTTAAGAGATATATTCTACTATTATTTTAATATTAAAATGTATTGTTGGGATATACGTATTAGCACGTATCTCGTAAGTATTACGCGCTTCGCATAATGTGGATTATTGACCAATCGTTTATTTAAACAAATGTTCCGTACATGAGCTCTACAGTGGCGGATATAGTCCCGACCAAAATTTTAAAAGTTTGGTGTAAGCTCCTTTTACTTACACTCTATCCATCTGCTCATTATGACGTGGGAGATCTTCAACAGGTTAGATTAGAAATAATATGGTAATACGCCGTCGCGTGTCTCTTGCGTCAGCTTCCTTGCTCTCGCCCATTGGGTGCTCCTTGTAGTCACTGGAAGATAAGGTTTTAATTGATGTATCGGATTAATTTTAATTTTAATTATTATAATTAATTAAATAAATAAAAATAAAAATAAATAAAAATAAAATAAATAAAAATAAAATAAAATAAAGTAAAAATAGAAAAACCCCCAATCCTTAATTTCGTGAAAATTCATTACATTTTATAATAAACTTTCAAATTTAATTTGATGAAAATATACCAAAATATAATTACTATAGCCAGGGCCCACCGGGATCTCAAATGAGAAAGGATGTGCAGAATGATACATCACGCTGTTTATTTATGGCTTGTTTCGTCTTTCTTTGACATCCGAAATGATTTCACAGCGTGATTTGATGTCATTCCACTCAACAATTATTTATTTATTCGTTCGAAACATTGAAACCCGCACAACACTTGACTTTCTACAAAACATTACACGACAATCGATGCTCGAGAAGAAAAAAGAGCAAAGAACATAGGCAAACCCAACCAAGCAATATAACCGTAGGTAAGAAAGGTGATCCCGATTTCTAGCAACGCTCTGAACTGCTCATTTATAAGAACTTCTTGTCCCGGCGCAGGAGCTCATGAGTTGGAGATCATGAGAACGGCGGAGGGAACGAGATCTACGATAAATAGAAGGAACGTGGCAGCGATGAAGAGACGGAATATAATTGAGAAAAAAGTGAAATCGGACTCCTGCAATTAGAATTCTTATAATTAAATAAATTGGGAAAAAAAAAAAAAAAAAAAAAAAGAGGGGGGGGATGCCTACTTAGTTCTTTCAAAGTCTTGCTCTCGTCTTCACTTTCAAACACTTTCCTATGGAAGATTTAATTAAATTGAAGTAAACACAATTTCGTACAATCATTTATTAGCAATAAATCCTTCAGTTAATACGACCTTGCCACTCAAGGCCCGCGATACATACTTTGGGAACGTAGTCATCAGTTTGAACGCGCCCGGCCTCTGCGTCGCCACGAATTGGCGTACTGCAGCGAGCTGATCGTCGGCCTGAAACGTGTGAGTTAATGGAGCGCCGCCTTCGGGCTGGCGAATCTATAAACGAGGAATGGATGACGTATGGGATCAGGAATGAGCTCAAGATATGGCATGCGCGATGGAATATATATGAGACGTGAGTAATTGCACTTGCCTGTAGTCGTGTCTCGGTGTACTCTTTCTTGACCCCGGTAGCAGCGGCAGCGGCAGCGGCATCTGCGACTGCCAGTGCTTCAGCGGCCTGCTTCGCGGCTTCTTTCTGCGAATGATAATATGATCAGACAAAAGAAAATTAAGTATCTCTATTTTGGACAAATTCACAAAAGTTGTCAACGCCCATTATCTCTTAACCCCACCGCCTTGTTCAACTCTCCCCCACCAAAAAA
>RBNK01001378.1:0-15759 GCA_003990785.1 Endogone sp. FLAS-F59071 | reverse complement strand
CGAAAACAAAAAAAAAAAAAAAAAAAAAAAGAAAAAAGATCGTCCGAAAAATCTGGGACAACATTTCCACCTTGTCTTTTTACGGAAACGCAACTACCCAAGGAAAAAAAAAAAAAAAAAAAAAAAAAAAAAAAAAAAAAAAAAAAAAAAAAAAAAAAAAAAAAGTCCTTTGTGACAACAAAAAGAGAGACAACTCTAGTAAACACCCCCCCCTAGAGATTCGTGTTTTGGTGATTTCTATATGTATATCGACTCGGTTTCCCAATAAATAATGCAAATTATACAAGAAATGCTTTGAATACATTTTGGTTGCTTGATTTAGCACAAAGTGTTAATTACTTTGCACAAAGCCGATCACGTAAAGTGATAAAGTATATGGTCGGTTTCATCTTCACTTTCAAATATCGTATCCACTGTGACTTTATTTCAAAAGTGAGTGAGCTACTCTCCCATCTCACCTTTTCATCCCCTCCGAAACTCTCCCAATCTCTCCTCGTCCCATTTCACAAACTCTCCGCTGAACTCTTTCCCTGCCCGCAGCGCTAGCGCCGCAACCACGTACCCCACGTCGTCTGGGTGGACCAATTTCTTGGATTCGTGGAGCGCAACGAAGTGAGCATGGTGTGTAGGGTCCATGCTCTGGTCGCCTGCATTGTGTGGAAAAGAGAAAGAGATTAATAAGCACGCACGCCTGGGAAATATGAGGAATAGAGTTAAAGGAAATTTCGTACGTGCCTTGTGATCGAATCACGGCCTGCATCTCCGTATCAACGGCACCGGGGCGGAGAGCGATGGTCGTGACGTCGGGTTCTTCGACAGCCAAGGTTTGAACGAGATGGTTAAGAGCGGCCTTGGAACTAGGGTGGGTTGTGAAAGATGTAATGAAGAAAGGCGTTAAAATAATAAGAACAACAAACAATCAACTAGTGATGTTTACTTCCTCCAGAATATAAAGAAAACAGCGACATCAGATTATCTCAACGAAGAACCCATTCAAAACAAAAGAAAAAGAAAAACACACCTGCCATACGCTCCCCACGCGCGGTACCCCCTTGCTCGCCGCTCCCGAGCTTACGGCAATGATGCGGCCGTTGGACTCACGGAGGTGCGGTAGGGACTTTTGGACGAGCGTGATAATAGAAAAGAAGTTGACATCAAAAAGTCTATTGTTTGTTTGTTTTCGCAAGCATATTTATATTAGTACAAATTAGCACTTTTGCCCAAACGAACGTGAAAAAAAAAAAAAAAAAAAAAAAAGAGCTGTCGTGTACCGTTTCCAATCGTCAATGGAGGTTGCCGCGATGGAACCGATGGGCTCTAGGACGCTGTATTAAATTAGAGCTGAGATTCATATTTTGAACAAATTTTTAAGTATATAAACCCAGCCCTTCACTCCCTGCTCAACCTTCGCACCTACCCGGCGTTCGCCACGACACCGTCCAATCTTCCCCATCTATCCAGCGCCACTTTTACTGCCCTCTCTGCGACTCCTTCGTCCGTCACGTCCCCCACCACGATCTCGACCCTTTCGTGTGCGTGGCCTGCGCGTTCGGCCTCCTCCTGCAGGGCCTGAAGTGCGGGCTCCGACCGCGCGACGGCGACGATATTGGCACCAAAATGGGCGAGCGAGGAGAGGACTACACTTCTGCCGAGGCCACGGCTTGATCCAGTGATTATAAGGACGGGAGAGTGAGGCATTTGTAGTAATGGGATGTGTTTATTAATCGAATTTTCATTTCGCTGTATATATCACTACGTTTTCTTGGTCACGTGGATATCATATCCACTTTTGGTTAAATAAATACCTTTGTCTTCGAGGTGTACATTGAGGAACTGTTCGGCTGTTCGTGCTCTTTGATAATAAAATAATAATTTTCCAATATACCTTTTCTACAAGGTGCAGGTCTCTAATGCATAAAAATTAATGTGTATCCCATCCACATCTATTCACCACCACTAATCCCGGTCACCTCACACAATCGTCCACTTTGCCACTCCCGCCCACTGTTGTCCGTTCCCCGTCTGGACAGACAGAAGCCACTCCACTTCCTGGCGCGGCAGCTTGACCTCCACCTCGTACATGGTCACTCCTTCCTTCTCTTCCCCCTTGCGCATTTCCCGGGCGCTCGACCATCCTATCTCCGACGACATCAGAGTAAACTTGGCGGAGGTGCGCTTGAAGCACGCGAATTGGAACAGTTGGGTTGTACCGCGAGGGAGAGTACCTCCAAGGGGACAGACGATGGTGACGGGGTACTGACAAGGGAAGGTCATGGGATTTAGCGGGTGGGTGCCAGGGCCATGATTGGTTATACAGTAGGAAAGGAATTCAGAGCATGATTCCTAGGGGAGTTGAATAGTTTGATTTCTGTGGAATGAGAGAATGCGGGCAGTAACAATTTCATGAAGAAACGCAAGAGAAACATTGTTAATAAAAGCAAACAAAACTTACGTTGGGCCTCAGTATTACACCAAAGCCTAGTCTATAGTCTCCTCTATCTGGGCACACGACACGCGCGCAGTACACGTTTCTTCCTGTGTATTCCAAGGCTTTTTGTACCAAGACACACCTCCGGTCCATTTGTACTGATGACGCTCCCTTCTTTCTCAGCCATCCTATTACGTGCCCCTCTGGCGGCAAGTTCCCAAATTCGAGGTAAATGTCGACGACGTCGTCCCTTGTCTCAATAACTGGTTCGCGCGGGATCGGCCTGAGGACCCGCACTTCGTACTCAAAGTATTGCGACTGCACCCATAGTAATGTCATGAAGTCCGCTTCGGAGACCGGAGGGTCGAGGTATTGTTGGACCGGGTCGGCAGGAAAATGACTAAAGATGGACCGCTCGGGCGGCATGAGGAAGTAGTAGGGCTTGAACTGCCTGACAAACTTACGCGCGGCGAGTTCAGCGTTCCCTGCTCCCCATGTCGAGTCCACCAGTCGGTATTGCCCCTCGATCAGCACCACATTCCACGCATGTCCCGTAGGCTTTCCATAGACGTCTCGGTCGACACCCCTCGCGCCACCTGGCTCGGCCCCTGCCCCCCTCGCATACCCTGTGACAAGCCAACAATCGAGATCTGCCTCTCCTGCAAGCGCGTTAAAAAGGTTGGCGTATCCCGCACAGACACTGCGGCGAGTGTGGAGAACGTCCTCAGGGAGGCCGGAGACGGGTCTGCCGTCGAGGAAGGCCGGGACGTCGTACAAGATGTTATCGGTTATCCAGACGAAGATGGCACGGAACTTATGAAGGGAAGAGGAAAAAGGAGCAGTGAGGAAGTGTGCAAGAGCGGAGATAGTATTGGTTTCGTGTGGAGGACAAGCGCGGGCGTGGGTATCCACGGAGGAAAATAGGTGTTCGGAAAGGTCGAGGTGTGAAGCAAGGTTGCTGGGTTTAACGACAGAGGTGCAACGGCTAAATGAGAAAAGTAATAGGGGGGTTTTAGCCAATAGCCCGAAGGTTGTGAGAGCATAGAAAATTAATACGAGACGCATACGTTAATCGAGATACTGCATCGTTGATATCATTATCCAGATCCTGCTGCTCCTGTGAGAATCCCGCACGGGACTTTGCTGCGCCAATGCCTGCGGCGGCCGGCCTCGGAATCGGCTTTGAAGCGTTTGGCACCGTCGGCGGGGTGGGTCTCGAGGCATTCGGCACTGGCGGGACATGTTCGACAAGTTTAGGCCGGCCGGGTACGGGTGGTGGCTGCTCGATCGGTTTGCGTGGTGGTAGCGATGGCGGCGCCTCTTCCTCCGTTTTCGACGCCGGTTGTAGCTGGCTCGGCGTTCTCCGTGGTGGTAACGACGGCTTTTCCTGCGATTCTTCGGTGGATGATGGTCGCTGGGCTAGGTTTCTGCGGGGTGGTGCCGACGGTCTCTCGTCTGTTTCCTGGTGGTTAATCAAAGGCGGCCCATTTAAGGGCCTGGGTGGTAGTACTGGCTTGTCTTCACCCGCCCGTGGTGGCCGACTGGGCGCACTGCGCGGTGGTACTCGGGGTTTTTCCTCCACCACACTCTCGTCTATCTGCTCCACGTATTCTACGGGGAAGCTGCCAAACCTCCCGTGGGTAGAGCCATTGGCCCAGTCGTTACTCTCTTTGCCCATGACCTCGATGAGATCGCCGCACTTGAAGCATAGGTCCATGGAGTGTCTAGAGTCATAATCGTACAGGGCGCGGGCGTGGTAGAGGGGGCGCCAGAGGAGATCCTCCCAGCTGGCAGGTGGGGGCCTCCGGAGGGTCTCGGGCATGGTGGGAGAAGTTACAGCATTGATTTAAGCGCGCTCAAGTATGACAGTCATTTTTAATTTTATGTGTGCCCTGTGCCCCTGTGCCCCTGTGCCCCTGTGCCTCGCTGACGGTGACGTAACGCTGCCCTGAGCACGTGAGTGTGGCCACAACAACAACAACAACGCGTTGTTGACTTGTTGATCTGTCCTCTTCTCCCCCTTCTCCTTCTCCCACACCATGGACGATCTCACCCGCCTCAACTTCTCAAATATCATCGACTCCTGTCATATCATCTCCGACTTCCTCCGGAGGACCGTCCTCGACACGAATGAGAACCCGCGCGGCTTCTATGTCTCGCTGCCCAAGCTATGCTCCGTCATATTCGGTTCCAATGAATATAGAGGCTGGCTGCACCGGCGGAACACACTGCAGGAGGACCAGGCTATCTTCGAGCTGCTCAAGCCCAATGGCGTGTTCCTGCGTGCTATACTAAAGCTATATAACGAGCGCGGATTCGTATACGAGATTCAGCCAGAACGGTTACCGGTGAGTGTTGTTCTGGTCGTAAATCGCTAACAAGCACACTAACAAGTGAACAGGATCAAGGCAGGCTTGCAAAGGATTCCCAAGGAAAATTCCACGAACGCACATTGTTTACCCTTGCTATTCAATTCCTTTTCCCGCAATCACTCCCAGGCTCGCACCAAGAACCTCCTTACTCCGCAATCCTACCAGCTTCTCTCACCGCTCTACCGCGCCCGCATCCAATTCACGTCCCTCCCATCCCCAATAGGAGCTGGCACCGCCACACCCACCGCTCCATCCAGTACTGTCAAGCTCATGTTTAACATGTACGAATACTATATGTTTTATTTCGTGTACGCCGTAACCATCGAGACACCAGCCCTCTCGCCGTTGGCAGGATTGAGCCAGGTAGGGTTAAAGAATAATTCGTGAGCTGTAAGGTCGTGAGTTATGCCTTATGGGTTGTGAGCTGTGAGCTGTGGGTTATAGGTTATGCATCGTGAGTCGTAGCTCGAGTGCGACTGCTCATCTTCTTGCCGAGTATCTATCTGGAAACGAGTTATTGATTATACACATAAACTATTACAGAATGATCCAATTGATCTCACTCAACCTCTCACCAAGTCTGCATCTTCCGCATCGACCCTGGCCCGTCGCGCCGTCGCCGCCAAGGACACTTTCAACAAATACACTCACCTCGCCGACCCATCTGCGAGATCATTGTCCTACAGTCCCTCGGGGATGGTCAAACCAACCACCTCTCAATTAGCATCTGCTTCCTCCGCATCGAGGCCTTCGTCACTGAAGCAGAGTATATATACCGACCTTCAGCGTCAATACCAGGCCTACTTCCTCCCCTTCTTTGCCACGACCATTGACGCCGTAGCCGCCGCGTCCATCGTTCCGGGTACTCCGACCCTCACGCAGCGCACCTTTAGTGCTGACTCTACGCCATTCCCAGCCTCCCCGACCGCCCGCTTCTCTAAGCGCCTCCCGGGTGTTGTTTCTACTCCGCTTTCCATGGCCCCGGGCTCCGCGCAAACTTCTGGCGACCTCACCGACTTGACGGCCTTATCGCAGACCCCCACCACCACTTCCGTCTCCAACACACAGTCCGCGCATACCCCACCCTTCGCCTTCGCTGGCGTCTTCGAGGACCCTGACTTGGACCTTGGACCGCAGCGTCACGAAATTGCCCTCGCCTCGGCTGAATTTTTCGCCGGCGCCGCGGTGGAGTTGTGGGTTGGGCAGTGTCAGATACAGCCCGGGGGGGACGCGACAATTACCGCTGCCGCTGCCGCTGCCGCTGCCGCGTCAGCGACCAAGCCAACCGAGGACCTGTTACTCAGTATCGCATCGTTCGTTAGACACGTGGTCGAGGCTGACCTTAGATTGTGTTTTGAGGAGAGGGGCGGCGGTCTCGGCCTCGGAGAGGATCCAATGGTGGAAAGAAGGGAGGTTGTCAACGGAGTCAAAAAAGCCGTGTACGTGTTGCTGCAACCGAGGCTTTATTGGTTTTTAAAGTGGTCGATGGTGAATTGGCCCATGGAGGATTCGTTTGTTTATGTAAGTAGGCTTTCCTATCGCGATTATTCGATTCCTCTGCTCGTAACCCATTTATGGGAAAGCTTGGATTTAACCCACTCCACAATACCATGTCCCTTAGATCACCGATATCTGGATTACCTGGATCACCCCCTGGCGTCTTGGCCAACGTCCAACATCAAAACAAGCCGAGCACGAGCCCATTCTTGAGACCGGATGGGCGCCCTTCGTCCTCGACAACTCCCCCTTTTACCTCGCCCTCTGTCCCGAGTTCCTCGCCCGTGCTGCTTCCTTCTCCTACGTGGACGCCGACGCCCGGCGCTACGGTCTTGCTTCCCTTCCAAGTGCCTCGGGTACCGCCATCATCCACTCAACCATGCAACGCGAGATCTCAGCTTTGGGGCGCCTCGCCTCTGCGCTCCGTGCCGACGGCTTGTACGATTTGCTCGCCAACTCCGAGCGCGCCCTTGCCGCCCCCGAGCGCTATGCCGCAGAGGTTGCCGCGATGCAGCATCCAGGGCCGGGTGGCGGCAGCGCAAGGTTCTCACTCGCTGTATTCAGCGCAGCCTCTCCCTCGCCCACGCGCCGCTTCTCATCCACCTTGCCCGCGCTCGGGAGTCCGACCGCTGCACGGCAGGTAGCTCTCGCCGCGCAGGTTGCCCGATGGCTCCCCGCTATGCGAAGCAAGGCGGCACAACTCGAGTTCCTCGCGTGGAAGCCCCTCGGCCTGTTTCCTGAGGATGGGAACGGCAGGGAGGTGCTACTCAAGGTGTTGGTAGTGGTGAGGACGGCGATACAGGCAAGAGAGGGGGTAATGAGAGAAGGAAAGGGGGCGAGGAAGGAAGGGGAGAAGGAGGAGGGATTCTGGGACAGGGCAAAGAGAGCGTACGAAAAATTGATGATAAGCGTGAAAGAGGAGGTGGGAGAGGAAGCTAAGCGAGCGAGATGCGAGCAGCAGATTAGGAAGTTGAAAGAACTAGGCATTGCGATCGGGAAAGCTTTTAATGTAAGCATGAGGCGAGAAGAGAGGGCGTGTGATTTTTTTTTTTTTTTTTTTATGTGTGTGTGTATGTGCAGAAAGAAATCCTAACACGCATTCTTGGATTACAGATTGACGATACGACCATCGACATTCTCATCAATGATCATCCCTATGACACGGGTGCCGCCCACACTGAGATCTTGAGTTCTCCACTGCTCTTCCAATTCCCGTCGCATGCCGCGCAGACTTACCGAGCCAACCGACCGGCTCCCGGACCAGCATCGGACGTGTTCGTTCGACCCGACGCCACGCCACAGCGACACGGTTACCTGGACCCAGAGGCGCGGAGGCTCGTCAGGCGAGGAATGCGCAAGTGCAATGCGGATGATATACCGGCTGTCGGGCCCAGAGCCGAGAGGATGGTCAGGAGTTATGAGTGGGCCTGGCTTGTGAGGATCACGTTGGCACTAGAGAAAATTACGAATGAGAAGGTGGGTGTTTTATTACTGGTTTCTTTTTTCTTTTTGGCGCTATTGTTTTTCATTACCATCAACTCTGTTCTTTAACTCACCTTCGAACCCCCCTTCGCGTTCAGTATGCCGCCTTGATGACCCACCTTACCCAGAAGGTTGGTCTCCCCCTTCCCGCCTTTGTCGTTACCTTCCACGTCCCTCTACGCTGGCTCGCCGCCCCACGCAACTGGCTCTTTCTCGTCGTTCTCTGGCTAGGCCTTTGGCTTAGCTTCCGCATCCTCGGTGCCATTTTCTTCGCCTCACCCCGGTTGGCGCACGGCAGCGTATTCCGAGAGAGCGCCCCGCAGCCCCGGGCCACACCGTACCACAGCTACGAACAGTTCGGCAGGAATAGGGTCAGGGACTTAGATAGGGAGAGGGAAGCGCGCTACGGGGCGTATAATTACGGCAGGGATCTGAATGGGCCGAGGGTCGCGGGGGATGGGAGGATCGTGTATCGTGTGTAAAGGATATGTGGGAGTGAAGTTATCGGGTTGTCTTGTCCTTTTGCGTTAGTTAGAAACTTTCTCCGAATTAGATATATTTTGTGGTGTGGGTGCTATTCTTGTTGCGGTTTCCCTTATGATAGTAATAGATTATACTGTACATACAAGTATCTCTCGAGACGTCGTTTCTGTCCATACTATGCGGTTTCGCCATAATTCATTTATTTTATTTTTATACTGGCAGGGGGTCATTCATCATTCTCCATCATATTCTTTTTACAAAAACTCTGACCCAGTTTGATCGGCAGTTTGCTTACGTTTTAATAGCTTTTGTTTTTTAGAGATTCTACATTAAGAGATTCTACACATTAAATTGCTCTAATACAAACCAAACAAATGATTAAAAACAAAATTATAGAAAAAATTATAGCATCTAAATAGCTGTAATGTCCATCCAAATTCACGCAAAATCATCGCTTGACCCTATTGTATACACACCTCCATTCTCGCTATCCTCCGCCTCTTCAGGCTCTTCTTCTTCCTCCGCCTCCTCTAATCCTTCGTCGCCCCGTCCTCCTCTCAAATATTTCATCTTAAATCCTCCCACTTTTCTGACCCCTGTCTTAAAAACCGGTTCTCTTCCCAGCCCCCTTATAACTTCAGGGCTTAACAAACTTTGCCGATACACAGCCTGCATGTCTACCTCCGCATCCTCCGCGAATGACGTATTTGCTAGTGCGAACTCGGACTCCTCCTCGCGCTCGTACTCGTCGTTAATGAACGAGTCCATTTGGCCCTCCTCGTCCTCGTCCTCCTCGTCCTCGTCGTCTTCCTCGTCATCTACGACGTTTTCTCCCCCACCTTCCCCATCCGAATCCGACATCACAGCCTCGATATCAAGAAACAGGTTCGCGCCTTGCGGATAAGCCGAGCGATGCTCACGATAGTGCTTCGACCCCGATCCCGATTCCAACCTCACGTGATCGACATTATTGGAACGCCTAGGAGGCGCCGGAGGTCGCCGGCCATATTTGACAGCGCGCCGGGTACGGAATTCAATCCCTGGTGACTCTTCAACCGTGGCCACTTCCGGTTGATCGTTCGCGTCCGCGTCCGCGTCCGATTCCGTGTTTTCCCTGTCTTCCTCCTCCCGACCTTCGGTCACCTCCCTCAGCCTCGCCAGCGGTGAGGACCCCAGCGACGCAAGCCGACCTGCACGTCGCCCTTCAACCCTTTGCCGACGGCCGGCCGGCACCACCGCCGGCGACGGTTCGTTTATTGATATGCCCTCCAAGGCACTGTGACCAACATACGATCTGGTGGGCGTGACAGGCACTTTCCCAAATCGAACGCTCGCAGCGGCAACGCAAGGGGAGGACAGCCTGTCGTCTGGATACTGTTGCATTGAGGCCGTTGTCGATGATGCCGGATTCCGGGGTGGAGACGTTGCACCAACGCCACGTTCTGAAGCGGGCGTACTTACCACGATTGATTCACGCCTGGCAACATCTGGAGTCTCAAGTACGATCAGATCCTCGCGTCTCCCCTTTTCATTAACGTCGTCAAATTCTTGATCCAGATCCCACTCGAATACTTCCTCATCTTCCTCCGACCATCCGTTCCCCTTCGCCTTCTGCATCACACTTGAGCACTCCCCCTGCGCCCCTTCTATCATTTCATCAATATCCCGCCACGCGCTCTCGTCAAATTCCATGTCGTCGTCAAACGTACCCAAGTCCGAAAACCGGTCCTGGTCCCGGTCCTGGTCCTGGTCCTGGTCCTGGTCCTGGTCCTGGTCCTGGGAGGGCTGGTGCGGCGATGGACACACCGTGTCCCTCACGCGAGAAAATGTCCCGTTGTCTGCGTTATTTACGTCTTGCGGATCGCTCTCTATTTCACCGTTCCCTCTAACATCTCGTATTGACACGTCAAGCAACATCTCGGCAAACCCGCTGTCCTTCTTCATCACACTACATGCTGAATCTATCTCGCGCCCATCCCTCCAATCGTCTTTAACGCTATCCACAAACTTCTCTTCATTGTCCTTCTCACCGGCTTCTGTTTCAACCGCCACCAGCCCCCATCCTGCCTCCCGTCGCAATGCCGATACCCGCCCGCCACCTCGGTACGGCAGCACGACGCGTAAGTCGTCATCATCGTCGAATTCGAAGGGCACGTCCGGCACGGACCCAGCGCCCGAGCTCGGGAACGTGGCGTCGCCAACGTCTTCAATTCCGAAGCCCGGTTCAAAGAATTGTACACCTAGTCCGTCGAACTTGACATGTGTGTCTCCCACGATCGGCGACATGCACCCCTCAATTCCCATCCGCCCCCCCGTACGCCCATCGAGCACCACACCTGAACCCTGCGCCACGCCGTCTCCGTCACGTTCAGGCTCCTGGCCCGATCCCACGGAATCGTCTTCGTCCATCGTGACGTCCAACGCGCTGATCTCAATTCGCGAGCTTGGCAGTGTACCATCGCCCTCACACCGATCTATATTGTCGAGGTCGGCGTTGTCAAGATCATCCCACAAGCCGTCGTCCGAGGCGGGGTCAGCTGCGGCAGCCATGGGATTGGCCGCGGCATCCTCGAGGCTGGCGGACTGGTAAAGGTTAGATAAGGGGGGAGGTAAAGGTTCGTCAAAATTGTCAGGGACGTCGTCCAGTAGGTCTTCCTCGGCGTTCATGTGTATTTCCGCATCTTCGTCATATTCATCGATGTCTAGATAGTAATGATCGGTAGGCGGCAGCGTGGCTCTCGCCTTTCCTTTCCCCTTGATGTCATTGTCAATAACTCCTCTACCAAACAACCCCTCTATCCCCTTCTCGATCGCCACATCGTCGTCATCGTCTTCCAGGTTTTTAGTCCTTCTCCTGACACTACCACTAGTAGCAGCCCGCTCTTCCTCTTCCTCTTCAGCCTCCGCCTCCTCCTCTTCCCCGCCGATCCTCCGCCTCTTTTTTCGTTCCCTCCCGCCTACCTCCTCCCAATCGCTTGATGGCTCCTCCATCACCTCAACCCTTTTCCTGTTCCTCCACTCGCTTTCCCTCTTCTTCTCTCCCTTCTTTCTCCGACCCTCCTCCTCCTCACTTGTAGAACCTTCCCTATCCAACATGACCCTCATCCTCTCCATATAACTCCTTCTCTCCTCATCCGTATAAATTGCAAACCTCTCCATCATTCCTACAACCTCTACAAGTCCTTTCGTCGCCCTCGAATGTTGCACCCTCCACGTCCCCGTCTGGTGCGCCTGCATCGGCATATGTGCCCTCACATCCGGATACCACCCTTTCCATTTCCCGTCCACGGGGTCGAGGTATCGTCTCTTAAAATCGTCCATCTGTGGCCGAGTCAGTGCCCAATCATCGGCGCCTTCCCACTCTTTCTTCTCTGCTTTAGAGGGAGCCTTCTTCTCAAACACTGGGATTTCGAGCGTTCTCTTGATACACACGGGCTGTACGCCCTCGGGGAGCACACGTGGGTTAGGTTCGAACAACTGGATACGGCAAGCGGCTATGGCACGCTGTACACGGTGGTACGCGCCTTTCGCCTGCTCGTATTTGGTCTCCTCAATACCTTTTGTGAGGAGGAGGACGACCCGGCCATGACGCTTGCGACCTGTGCGACCTATGCGCTGAATCTGATGTATTTAGAGAAAAAAAGAAATACAAGTGAATCAAATGAGGCAAAGATTAGTGTATGGGTGGAAAGCACGGAAGTGGGAAAAGGATATATATATATACCATGCGAGTCGGTGAGGAAGATGAATCGTAGCAGATGATTAAATCGACGTCCCCAATGTCCAAGCCCTCCTCGCCAATAGACGTAGCAATGAGAACGTTATGATTGCCCTTCTGGAACTTGTCAATGATCTGTTATAAAAAAATAAAATGCCAAATTCTTAATGAAAAAAAAAAAAAAAAAAAAAAAAAAAAAAAAAAAAAAAAAAAAAAAAAAAAAAAAAAAAAAAAAAAAGAAAAGAAAAGAAAAGAAAAGAAAAGAAAAAGAAAAAAGAAAAAAAGAAAAAAACTCCCTAGCATGAAAGCCAACTTTAATCTCTTACTCCTACCATTAAAATCAAAGACCATTACCTGCCGCTGTTCTTTTTGCGACAGCCCCTTGCTCCCACCCTTGGAATTGGCCTGTCCTACGAACGCCATTGGCCGCACCATGGGCCCTTGCTTATCGAGCACGCGTCTGATCTCGTCTACTGACTCCCGAAAAGACGAAAAGATTATGACACGCGTCTCGCGTGCGCTCTCCCCGTCCTCTTCGCTCTCCCTGCGCTCACGCATGCTGTTTTCGTGATCGACAAAATGCTGTACCACAATCCCAGTAAGGCGGTTGAGCTTGGGATGGCTGCAAAAGTCCTCGCGGGCAACTTGTTTCTCGAGATCGTATAGGAGGCTGGTGAGGTCCGAATCGTGGACTAGCTCGAACCGGGTTTTTGTTACCTTGGTGCTTGGATCCGCAAGTGCGCGCTGCGTGTCGGTAACCCACTGCTGCATGTGCGAATAGAAAGAGCGGATACTATGTAGGAGGAGGAGAGAATTTGCGTGCGCGAGGGTCATGCACACAGAAAAGTCAGAGTATATCTTCGTCTTGACACCCGGCGGAAAGTTGTCTGCATTTTGGACAAATTTTTTTTGCGCATGGAGCAGAGTATAGCCGGACACCTTTGTTGGGTCTTTCTCCCAGAAGACCTGATAGTGAATGAGGCGTTCAAGGATGGGAGTAAAGCACATTTCGAAGCGTTTCTTGATACGAGTTATGGCTTCGCCGAGAGGTAGAACAATGGACTCGACGGAGCGGCTATGGATGTAGGGTAGAATTTCAGGGTCGTCATCGGTGCGGAGCTCGATACGGGCGATGTGAAGATTGGTGACGATGTCCTGAACGGTGTCGGTGGTGGTTCCCGCGGTGGCGGAAAGGGCGAGAACGCGGAAGCTCTTGTTATTGGGGTAGAGGCGGCGAATGACATTGCAGTAAGAATAACCACCCTTGGCGCGATGGGCTTCGTCGACGACAATACAGACAATCTGTTTGGCAGGGCAGATACCTGAGTGGAGATCATTGTCGAGGATCTGCGGTGTCATAAAGAAGACGCGCTTAGTAGCCCACAGGGCTTCGCGTAGCTTGGGGCTGAAATCCTGACCTGTCATCTCGGCCGTTTCGCTCTGGGGCATGCCGCAGATATCGTAGCAGGCCTGAATCTGCTGGGTGACCAGAGGCCTCGTGGGAGCCATAAAGATGACCTTGGACTTGGGAAACCAGCGATGGTAGTTGTACATTACGACGGCGGCGATAAAGGTCTTGCCAAGACCTGTCGGGATGGAGACGAGGGTATTGTAAAGGAGAGCCTGCTTGACAATATTGAATTGGTAGCCGCGGATTGGGTAGTTGATGGGGTAGATCCAGGTGGTGATGGTCAATTGGTCTATCGGGTGCACGCATTGGAGGTTTGGGGGCGGGGAGGGGATGCGTTGCGGTTCGTCGGAAATAACGTTCTCCTTGTTGTTGTCATCCTGAACCACTAGATTGTTTTGCTTAAAGGTTTCGAGTAGAGTAGTCTGTCTGTGAGATGATTGTACCACTGCGCGTGGTGGTTTAGAGCCGAACGTGGACGGGCCAGCAACACCGTACGTGTATTGTTGCAGCTTCAGCTGCTGTTGTTGTTGTTGCTGCTGTTGTTGTTGCTGCTGCTGCTGCTGCTGTTGTTGTTGTTGTTGTTGTTGTTGTTGTTGTTGTTGTTGCTGCTGCTGCTGCTGTTGCAGTAGCTGTTGTTGTAGCTGCAGCTGTTGCTGTTGCTGTTGCTGTTGTTGTTGTTGTTGTTGTTGTTGTTGTTGTTGTCGCTCGGCAGTATCAAGGGCCTCAAAAACACCGTCGACGTCTCCGAGATCGCCAAAGTCGTCGAACTCGTCGTCGTCCATTCTTCTTTGGCGTAGAAATGACGTCCAACGTCAGTCGCGTTGACTCGCGTAAACACTGTAAACACTTGTGCTACAGTCACGTGTAACGCCCATACGTCACGAGTTTAGATAAACAGTCAAATGTTTTATATTCACATATTTCTCTTGTAAAAAAAAATCTCCGAAATTCGAAAACCGTTACCAATACCGTTGCTGAATGTGTCGGTTGCCATTTGACCTTACCATATCTTGTTGCGAACACAACATGGCTTTTTTTTTTTTTTTTTTTTTTTTTTTTTTTTTTTTTTTTTTTTTTTTTTTTTTTTTTTTTTTTTTTTTTTTTTATTGCATTGTACGTAATTCTATTTCACGATAAACTGGAGAAAATTATTAAAGTTTATAGTTGGTAGATTCTATTTTGTATAATTTATTTTTGTTCTTTTTTATTAAATTTTTTTTTTTTTTTTTTTTTTTTTTTTTTTTTTTTTTTTTTTTTTTTTTTTTTTTTTTTTGCATTGCATTGCACGTAATTCTATTTCACGATAAACAGGAGAAAATTATTAAAGATTACAGTTGGTAGAAACAAAAACGTAAAATTTATTACGGTACTCTTTGAACAAAAGTTATAATATGTAACAGCACAATTCAAAAGATATGAGTGAAAATAAAATAGAATGAATAAGATAAATAAAGGTATTATCACTCGATGTCATTTATGTACATGGTCGCATACGGCGCTGTATTTTTGTTGATAATTAGAATATTAATTAGGACACTCGATTCCAAAGAATTATAGAAATCTAACACTTTATAAAAACTGAAAGAGAGCTTACCGAGCTTTTTAGCATATGTTATAGCTCTCTTTTCGTTCAGCTTCCTCACAAGTTCATACAATTCTTGCCAGTCAGTCATTCTGCTTGAAAAAAAAACCCGATATATCTAAGATTCGCACTGGTGGTATATATATAATAGTATGAAATATACTACTTGAACAGAAATATGAAAGAAAGCTAGCAAAAACGAAATAAAAGAGATTGTTTCATTTCTACTTGCGTCTGGTTGTCAGTATCACTCTCCCGAATTTTGTTTCTACCGGATGTCAATAATTATTTCTTGCAAAATACACTATCCTACAGATAATGGGAGCCAATTCGTAGTGAGTCAGCGTCGTTCTTCCCTCCTGATTTTTTGCCTGATTGGCGTTATTGTTTTTTTTTTGAAGATCTTGCAGATCTTGTATGCGCGTATAGGGTAAATGGGCGGAATGGAGCTTAGCTCCCATGCAGAGTAATAAAGAAACAAGTATGGGCTATATTGAGTAACATAAAAAATTTACCTTGTGGCCGGAATTTGTATATATACTTGCGGACCTAGATAAATTTCAACACAGCCTTTGCTAGAAATGGATCTATCGGGAATCACGAGGGCCAGACCACGTCGGTCAACTTTTTGATACGGAAATCGGAAGCAACGGATCAGGCGCAAGATGGACAAAGATGGGCCGGGGGGTCCCATAGGCCAAGAGGGAGGGGGTGAGACGCAACTAGCGGGTTAGATAGATAGATGGAGAGACGCAACTAGCGGGTTAGATAGATGGAGGGGGGGGG
>RBNK01001377.1:0-15771 GCA_003990785.1 Endogone sp. FLAS-F59071 | reverse complement strand
TTTTGTTTTTTTTTTTTTTTTTTTCCAATCCAAGCTGACGTTCCCAACACGCTGGTTTGTTTAGGTGGGCCTGCTGATCAATTTCACACCAATTATTAAACCGATTTTGATTGTTTCTCTCACCTCCGCCACCGCAGCCTGACAACCGCTGCCGCTACGGTGCATTCACTAGTTTTGGCACTTGTTCTCTCTCACGCCAAATCAATAAACGACTGTCGACCCTACGATTCCGTATGTCGGTTCGGTTCGTCGGAATGCTAGCCTTCGTGGGTGAAGGGTAGTCAAATAAGCCTTTAGTATCCCTCCGCCACTCAAACCGCCAACTAATCAAAGCTGTGACCCAACTAGGATTCTGGATAGGAAAGCCTATGTATTACATTGTGCGGATATTCGTTTAAAACTTTTTGAGTGACAAAAAAGATTGATATTTCGCTTTGGTAACTAATGAATATCCAAACTGACTATACCAAACTTTCTATTTTCAATACTTGTAGATGAAATGAGCTGGGAGTCGAAAACCGGTGTGCCTTATGAGGGATCTTGTGCCAAAGCCGGCGATTCTTCTAGTCTTATTTTTTATTTTTTTATTTTGTTTGCTATAGGTGATTTTACGAAATTCATAGAGGCGCCCAGATCCAAGCTAGGTAAGTGCATACAAGAGTGAATATGGAACTACTGCCTTGTTACCTGGGCCTCTTGCGCTAATGAATTTGTCGTATTGTGTTGTACCCCCCTTTTTTCCCTCCTCTCACGCTTTCCTTATTGATTCAAGATTAACTCACCTCATGTTTTTGTGGATTTTGGGATTCCACGTGTATCAATCATATCAATCAGTTATTGCGCCCTAGATGAATTAACGTGACGAGGTAAGTCGCGCTATACCGGAACTTGATGTTGTGTGCTGTGTCACCAAACCCATGTTTGCGGGACTTCTGTATTATCTGAGCCTCTCGGGTGGGTGAACGTGCAGTCTTTACGGTGATTTCCTTTTTTTTTTTTTTTTTTTTTTTTTTTTTTTTTTTTTTTTTTTTTTTTTTTTTAGATGTAATTATATGTGAATGTCCTTATGCAAGTTTCGACTTGCAAAAATAGTCAATACGACGACAACCGATATTTACAAGCAATATTTTGAATACGCGATTGGTATTTTTAGTGCGTCTAAGTGAATAAACTTTAGATTTTAATTTTCCAAAGTAACATTCCGAAAAATGATCCCTAGGCGTTGATGTTTTTATCAATTTTAATTTATAATCATCACGATTAACTCAAGTTTGCTTTTTTATTTTAGTTTAAAATAAAATAAAATTAATAATAATAACAACCTTATCGGAAGACCAAATTTCAAGCAGTGTCAGAAGTTCCACAAAAGCCCTGGCAACGCAAAACCATCTGTACGAACATGTATATGTGTGCTAAACTCTAAGTAAATCGTAGGAGGCCGGAGTTTAAAGAGATGAAATATTACTAGACGACTTAGGAAATCACCCATACCGCTGTCACCATATAAAACTGAATATGATAGATATTTTTTTTATTTGGAAAACAATCCGCATGTGATATGAACCCTTGCCAAGTTAACATCATAGCACACATCATGAACCTTATACAAGATTCTAAAGTTCCATCAATTTGGAATTGTACAAGACGGGGTACAAACCTTGTCTTTGTACCAGAAAGGGTTTCAAGTTACCCCTTAAATGAGCCAACAATGCGTGAAAAACCTAAGCATCTACCTGCGATGATTTTTCACCTGATTATCTTTGGCAGATGATCAACTTTCCTCTCTCTTAGTATTCACTTTAGTTTTGAAGGATAGCCCCCTAAACAGAACGAGAAAATAGTTTCGGAGATTCGACCGATTGACATATTGGAATATCGGTTGGGTGCAGTAAGCCGTGCATGTGGTAAGCCGTATACAAGATTGCAAACGGCTTTGGTTCTTTTCTCTTTTCTTATTTCTTCTTTCTTTTACCTTTTCCATTGGTTGTAGCACCATATCATAGTTTTTCTCGTTCATCGGTCGGGCTGAGTCGTTGAGTGTTATCCCCTAACTTGCCTAGTAAAGCCGGTCCTGACATAAGCCGGCGTTTGCAAAAAAAGAAAAAAGAAAAGAAACACGCAAACACAAAGCAAAACAAGCATAAAACGAAAAACGAAGTCTATGACTCACCTATACTCACCTATTTCATCACGAAAACATCCGCGCAACTTTCATGTGCATCTCATCAACTGAGGGCGTTCTTCGATAATCTTTTTGCCAGCCTTGGAATCGGTTTTCAACAAAGCATGTGAGGTCATCAATTCAAGACTTGTTTATGTTTAAGTAAGCAGTTCTTGTACGTAAGCATATACTCGTACGAAGCATGTATACTTGTACGTAAGCATCTATTTATGTCATTATGTAACTCAAACGATCGATCTTGAAAAAGTGGAGAAGAAACACCTAAAAAAGCTAGCACTACTCTACGCCGGAACAACCCGTCCGACGACTGACAGTGAGGACGATTACCAAAACTGGGAACTTGGACATCAGGGGTTTCTTTTGTACTGGTACAGGTGTCATGGGGGATACAGCCTCGTTGCGCATACCCAATGCTTAGTCAATTCCACCCCAGACTTGGGCACTTGAACACATACAGGGGCCCCGATCTGTCAGTCCAGCCGTCAGTTCTCCAACCGGGACCAGAAAACCGAATAGGATGCACACACGGGTATCTTCACGAGCTCTGAGATGGCCCTAATCTTTATGGTGAGCCCCTTCAAAAGCGGATTTTAATTTTGAACGAGGAAATACTGAGCTGGCACGTTAGACAAATACGGTCATATTAAATATTTAGCGATTGATATAAACTAGAAAATGCCAAGGTTGCTTACATACGCCGAAATTTACCTTCAGGCACAAGAAATGTAGCCAACTATACTAGTCTTACAAGACGATTCAGACAGGTTTTTACACCATTTCGCCGACCAAGTAATGTGCATATGATTTTTGATGGTTTTGATGGTTTTTGTTAGTTTTTGTTTGTTTTTTTGTTTGTTTTTTTTATTAATAAAAAGTGTCGAAATCGCTCTTTCCACCCCCACCTTCATCGCAAGCTCGAACAAACAACTTGTATCAATCATGTCCCAACCCGTCAATACAGACCCTACATCCGAGTCGACTTCTACGCTGGCCCATTTCACCATCGAAACTAACGGCGCCACCGTCAACGACCCACCGTACCCCACTGCCAATCCCCAAGACGTGGATTTTCTCTCAACGCCGACCCAGACACTCAATCAACACGCTGACACCGCCCTCTCCACACCCCAAATTCTCACTCAAACTACCATTGTCTCTATCCTTGGCCCCACTCATACTCCTGTCGCCTCAACCCCTTCAACGCCGTCCCAAAGCCCTGTTCAACCTATCGCCATCCCCATCCCTAGTCCCACTTTAACACTACCGCCCCAAACTCTCGTTCAATCCACCATCATTTCGACCCTGGGTCCCACTACCGCCCACGTCCCGCACTCCATTCAAGCGAGCCACGCAGCCCAAACTCCCGGGACTAATTCAAATACCATTTCCGAGTCAATACTCACCATGCTCGCTCAATCCACGGACCAAGACCTGGTCGACCTGCGCCACTTTTTGTGGCTAAACCAATTTGACAATGTTGGAATGGCCAACTTCGATGACCTGATGAAGAAAAAGTGACGTGTGATGGAGTGAAGGTAGAGGCGCTCGTGCAACTACAAGCACGCATTGTATTCGGGAATGCAAAAGTAACACCCGGACCACCTTACGTTTCTCCATAGATATCTACCGGACAATTACTACATAATATTTTCATGATTAGTAGGTGCTTACCGCTTCAGCTCACTATCCTATCCATCTCTTATTCCATGCTATTGAATACTTTTTATATTTCTTTGGGAAACTCACCGTCTATCTTTTGTAAAGTTGTGCGCCGCAAATTTTGATATAGCTAGGGTCTTTTGTAATTTGATTCGTAATTAAATCTTTTCACAAGTAATGCAAACTCACTGTCCCCCGAAAACTGAATGACAAACGAGGAGAAGAGTCTGTATTGAAAGAAATTTGAGAGATTTGAAATGTTGTCAGTGCCATTAGCTTGTGAATGTAAATTTTTGCCGCGCTTTCCGTTTGATGACGCAACGCGCTTTTGACCTCGTCGGCTCATCTAATTATATTTAAATAGTAAACCGATTTGACGAATTGGGAAATCTAATTCTTCTCGAAATCTAACGATACCTTGGCTGGTCTCTGAAAGTTGCTAGACAACCTATTTGAACATGCTCAACGGGTCGATGAGAACGCCTTGAATCTCCGGGACGGCCTTCTCCGCTGAGTTTCTATTCAAGCCCTCCAATGAGAAACTTGGTACGACCGCCCTATACTACGTAAGCGCTTACGCGTTCCCTTAGCCCGCAGGTACTCATTAAGAGGGGGTTTTATATAAATACCACAATTTCTTTTTTTTTTTTTTTTTTTTTTTTTTTTTTTTTTTTTTTTTTTTGAAAAATGAAGCGATCGTCGACACAGCTTAGGTCTTTCATCTACAACACTGAACTTACATCAAAGAATTTGTTGGATGCGCGGTACACCATCCAAGCCAAGCCACTAAGATACATTAACGAGTTTGGTGCCCTCGGCGCTCTTTCTTCCTCCTCAGCCTAATACTGCCACCGTGTCAGCGTCGAAGGATCTAAGGTAACATAATTGATAATTAATTTCGCATTGATCGGTTCTGCATAACAACGGATTTCCCTTCCTAGCTTTCAAGATGTCGAAAACGTCTTTTGATCAAAGCACAGAGGCCCTTTTACGACCCAACCAGTGAAAAGGTGCTCCTGTCTCATGTTGCCCTTTGCTATCTGTTCTAGTTTTTCTAGCTTTGTTCTTAATAAAACTCCGACCTCACCAATAAGCAGAGAATGTAACAATCACATTGAGTCTAAATCGAGGTGGCTATGAGAAGTACATATCCTACCTTGGCAATGGCGAGTCAGCGAACCGCATGATGCTTACCTTGGTATCGTCGGAGTCGGGATATTGCATATATAAGAGAGAGTACATCTCCGTTAAACTCTTAAACCCTTACGAGATGCCCCCACTACAAACCTCTAAGCCCATCATGCGCGCCAGAGGCTCGACTAGCAGCGGCTCGACTAGCAGCGGCACGGCCGCTGTTGGGAACAGAGAGGAGGTACGGTTTCCTCAGTTCGATTTTATCAACTTACCAATAGCAAAGACTTACCTTCCAGCAAATCACAGCACCTCACCACCAGCTCATTAGGTCAAGCATTAGACCAAGAAGAGGCGACCACGACCGCGACCACGACCGCGACTACGACGACCGCTACCTTAACCCCCGTTTTCGTCCCCGTCCCTGTCCCCGCCCATTCCCCTGTCCCCGTCTCCATCCCTGTCGTCATCCCTGCCCCTGCCCCCGTCTCTGTCCCTGCCATTGTCTCCGTATACCCCACCGTTGACCAAGCCGTGCTCACAATGCTCACTCACTCAGTGGATCCCCACCTTGTACAGTTCCGAAGGTTCCTGTCATCGAACCTATTCATGGATTGTATTGGAGCGGACTTTGAGGAGCAACAAGGGTGGGACTGGGCACTGCAGAATATTGTAAATTGAGAAATGGGCAGGGAGGGAGAAGACAGGAAGAGAAAAATGGAGGGGATAGAGAGAGAGAGAGAGAGAGAGAGAGGATAGGGAGAGAAGAAGTAAGGTAGCTTGGGTGGCTACGGGTCTGTAAACGATAAAGCTATTACTTATGACAACTATATTTTAATAAGTGTTCACATGGCTAGTGGATGCCTCTTTTTTTTTTTTTTTTTTTTTTTTTTTTTTTTTTTTTTTTTTTTTTTTTTTTTTTTTTTTTTTTTTTTTTTTTTTTTTTTACATTTTTTGGGATTCGCCAGCTATCTTACCCACTGAAAAAGTCGGTTTCGCGTCATATACATGACAAAGCTGTGGAAATCCGATGAGTGGTTCGGAGTTAGTGTTGTCTCCCATTTTTGAATTGATTACTATCGAACTACCGCAGTTGTGAAATTTCATTCTCAGTTAATTTGTTCCGTATTGGGATTGCGGGGTAACTAAGCTACCCCATCGATCAAACCCTTCGTTCTCGGAGAGAAAAGAGAAAAAAACGATATAACTTGTTAGAGAAGCAAAACATTTGACAACATAGAAATAAATAACTCAATTTACTAGAAGCACGCCGAAAGGCAAGAAACTCGATAACAGTCGCCGATGGATACACCGGTCAAGGCTGGGGGATAGCATCAGGTGGCGAAGTGGATTATCCCCTCAAAGTGCAAAGGTTATGATGACATTACCGATACTTCAAAATTCAGTGATAGCCTTGAGACCAAAGGCCAATTTTCTTTCTAAAGTGCAAAGTGCAGCTTGTACCGATCACGGGACCTTCCAAGAGAGGAGGGAGATAGGAGGAAGGAGTAGAAGCATTGATCAAGAATGATGCCGATTATAATAAACTAGTTCTTCGGCATACAAATATATTTGGTAATTCAATTTTCGGAAAATGAATGTGCCCATAAATCAGGCCACAAAAACTGCGCCTCAAAGATATATCAAGGAAAGAATTTTGACATTGTGAACAAATTGTGTGGTGCCCGCACTGTTGCGACCCAGTCCTGATGATTTATTGTGTGGCATTATCTGGCGGAGCAACTCTGCGTTTGGAGCAATTCTCACCCCCCTTTAAAGATAAACCATATCGAGAGTAAATAAAATCACGCGTATCACACTGAAGCACTAAATAAAAGGCACCCAAAGAAAAAAGTCGAATCACAAACCTTTCACAGTCAGCGATGCCTCATCCTATGATGCCAACCACTGCCGAACAAGATGTATGTATCATTCCCAAATCCCTTTAATGCACAAAAGATATTATTTACCTTTCTACTACCAATCAACCACCAGAATCTCACCGTAAACTCAGTGGATTCCTTGGATGGCAACCACGTCCCTTTGTTGCCCCACTCCGAAATCCCCGCCTCTCCAACTCCTACCTTCGCGGTCACAGTGGAAGTGGCCCACCCTATCCTCACTGTTACGGACACTTTCGCTCCTGTTGCTCCCGCCACTACTCAAGCCATCGTCGCGCTCATTACAAATAGCAGCGGTCTCATTGACTTTTATCATTTCCTGTTGTCCGAAGTGTTCTGAACACGTGCATTCCACGTGCACAATAATATATCATAGATCCGAAAAAATGTCATACTTAAGTTTTCCCACGTGGAAGTTTATTGTTTTTAGATTTAATGTTGATCAAACCATGTTCCATATAAACTATTGGTTTGAACCTTTCCGACTAAACGACCACCACTTGTGGTTGATACCGTGTGAATATGATTTTTCTGAATACATGAGATTATACATTTACTCGCGGCCCTCAATAAAAGAAAAAAGAACAAGAGATCTCATCGGCACTGGTAAAACATCGGCACTGGTAAAGAAAGAGAGAATGGCTTTATAAAATTCGTATTTCCGTAAAAGTTCTATAATGACTAACTTCCTCAGGACCCTGAAACGTGGCTACAACCTTTTTACAACCACTCGATGCAAGATCGTGCGGGATTATTCTTATTAGAATCTTAAATACCCTACACAAAGATCAAACATTAAATTTATCATTTCGCGATTCGAGAATCATTATAACATTTTACTTTGATAATAACAGTCATTATGGTAGAGGGTGTTGGTTTCTAAAAGATCGGTAATGCATGTGAAAGTGAAGGAAGTATATAATTATCTCCGTTCGTGTGACAGAACACTATATAATTATATCCAACCCAAAAATATCATTTTTTTTTTATAATTGGTCAAATTATTTTTGAATCGAGTATTATTATTTCTTCTTTTAGTTTATCTTCCCGCACAAACTTTTTTTATATAAGAGAGAGCCTTTGGGCACATTATTTTATGCAGAATTTTTTTGTAACCAATTAAAGCGCAGAGGTAAGTTTTACCCACGGCAACAAGTATCGAAGAGTTTTTATGATAGGCGAGTTTCTTATCTTATCGAAAACAAGAAAAATCCACAAGCATATCTTGCCAGAGTTGGTCCATCCGAATGCTGACCTAAATTCGTAGTAGTGGTAGTTAAACATAATGGCATCGTAGATTGATTAGTTAGCCATTGCATGGTGGTGACATTTCCTTAGTGGAGACTTCCGGATCCATGTGTTATCCAATGTCTTTAAGGTTGCCACGCGCCACGCGTGGGAAACAACAAAAAACTGCCATATCAGCATTTGACGGGTAAGGTAGCCAATTGGCGCCATGGGGAACCGCGAGGTTAGAGGATCCTGTGTTAACATTCACACGTGTCAGACGCGCGCTACACTAATATTAAATCACCAATTCTCCTATTGCAAAGTATTGATTCTCATCTTACTACCTTACCATCTATTGCGAAGTGTCTAGACATGCCACAACATAGCAACGTTCCCTTTGGAAAGAAAAGTCAGACCGTTGACCGTGGTGGGCAGGAGGTAATAGTAGCTGTAAATATTCACAGGTTTATTAATTCACTCGAAAGTAATTACTAACACTAACCAGTCCAATCAACAGACTCTTGCAAAAGACTCACCGGTTTCCGTGTGCTCAAGCAAAGGCACCATTGCTGCTCGGCAGTCCGAACCCCTCCTGGCCGCTCTTTTCCCCTTCACCCAAGCCCATCTCGTGCGCCAAATTACCTTTGTGTTGACGCACTCCCCCGACCGCGAGATCGTCGACTTTTACGAATACTTGATGAATTCGAATCAGCTCGGCGAGGTTGGCGAAGGGGGTATGGACAAATTCCAAGAGGAGTTGAAAGAGGACGCCGGGCGCGAGTGGTTGTTACGCGCAATGTTGCGGTACGATTAAGGTCCCGCGAAGCTTTGGACAGGTGCAGGGAGGAGGTTCGAACGTGGCCAAGACATATTCAAATCGCAAGTGTATCTTTGACTTCAGTGTAAGAGTGTCAGCATTTCACACTATGTATTCGCCGGCTGCGTGATAGTCGGTTACAAGCGTCGTACACATCGAAACTATGCACATGTATGAAAGACTTGATGCGTTAGCGCTCGAGTTCAAAGTTCAATTCCTTTAATTATATATGGATGTTCACGACTTACAACCCAAAAAAAGCAAATCTTTAGTGTTAGGGGTGGTTGATAAGAAAGAATTACGGAAAAGACGTCTGTTTTGACATAGTTGTATGATATTTGGGCGGAGTCCTCACATATATCTCTTGTTGTAGGCATTAGAATTCCTTTTCAGGAACTCAAAAACCCGATTGGTGCGTTTGGTTAAACGACCCATGGGGCAGCATCTGCTTTATCACTTCATTTTGTGCGTCCAAATTTTCTGACATTAGCATTACCCCTTTAATAAAGATAATCTTTTATATTGCTGATTGACTTGAACGTCTGGTTTTCCAAACAATCTACCTAATCTACCTACCATAACTCTTGAACCTTTATTTGCCCACAAAGCCAGTAGAGATCGCTGACCACTTCTACCGGATCTGCAACGTCCTATCGCTATATACGTTTGTATTGGGTACATGCATTTAACGGATCTGTCAATAGTCTTCTCTCCCTCATTCCTATTATGATATTAGAGGTTTGCGATGCACAGCCACCGCAAGGGTCCCATGCTCCGTGGTTAAAAACATAAACGTACTGTTTAGAGCGGGGGTCATACACTATCTGAAGGCCAGGTTAGGGTATCAAATATGGAACGATAAGCCGCCGTAATGCTACATACACAACAGGGAGAAAGGCCAGAGTCGCTCTCTATCAGTCAATGGTTGGCAGCATGGTCAATCGTATTTTTATTATTTAATTTGGGTTTCTTCGCTTGCTTTGAATACAGGTAATTTTAAAACTGGCTAGAGTGAAAATTAATATCGAAATCTCCGAAATAACCTTTATTTAAATGTAAGTAGACAATTGAAACGGTAAACTGTCGGCTTCGGCTTCGGCGTTATCTGTGAAAATATGACGTTTGACGTTTGTGTAACAAGGGATCACGTGGTTTATATATATGCCATGAATGTCTAATAAACCAATCGGCGATTCATTCGATCATTCGATCCATTCATTGACATCTGATTTTTCCTCCTTCCACTCCCTTTAATACAATCCCTATCCTTGGACTCGGCATCAACATATTTCGCCGCTACCCTATTATCTTCAATATCTTACGCGGCTTCAATACCTTTATTTATTTCTATACACGCCGCGGCTATGAAAAGGTTAATCTTATGATTCGTGGTGTATCACCTCAGATGGGTTAGTATTGGTTAGTCTCGTGGGAATGAATTTGCCAAAAAAGGAGCCTGGAAAAATGAGAACGGTTCCATTTTCTCAACTTTTTTTTTTTTTTTTTTTTTTTTTTTTTTTTTTTTGTTGTGTTCAGAGTCTTCATTGTGACATATAGCAAACCGACAGTTCGCAGGTGTACCATTGGCGTTATCTTCTCACAGATGGAATAGGCTGAACGTCGACACAAGTGTACCACAAGGGTGTTCCCGGTCACCTTTTGTTTTTTGAACTGGAGGGATACCATGATGTAATTTTTACCATGTCACTTATTTCCATTACAGATTGAAATTTTGTCACGAGGTAAAATAAAAGAGCGATTTAAGCCGGAACATTAATGTGAAGTATTATTTTATATGTCTGTTTCACTTATATCTATAAATAGTTTTAATTTATGAGTGGCCTGTCACGCGCCTTTTCAAGTCAATAATCTATACATCTTACAATTAGTGGTTGCGCTTGGTGGAATGACAGAAAGTTGCGAAGCGCAAAGTTCTTGGTAATGTTTGGCGGCATACATAGTGCTACAGTATTATATTGGTATTACATTGATTAATTAATAAAATTAAATTCGCGGCAAAATTGATATACCCAAGAACTGAGCCCCGGAATTTGATATATATTTTTTTCTCCTCCTCCTCTTCTGGGCAGATATATAGGCGAATGGGTTGCATCCCAGGATGCGCTGTACCCAAATACCGCTATTTTAAAAACAAACCATCATGACACCCCAATGAGCTCAACACGGATTTCTGAACTATTTGTATCCCGATCGCGGCTCATTACGTAAAGTGAAGGCTTCTGCTACATACCAACCAATACCTTTCGACCTGAATGCCATATTATGTAAGGTGAGGTTTACTACATGGCTATATGACGAACTTATTTAATTTCTGGACCTTTGATTCAGATCGGTGCGACTCGCGTATTAGTGGCTTTTATGGTTTAAAACTTAATCAATATGATTAATGTCCGCAGTAACTTAACTATAACGTACGATAAAAGACGGGATCCCCAGATCTGAATGGCATTTGTTTCCCTCTCAGTACTTATCGGACAGCCGGACACGATAGCCGGCTTCTACAAACATCAAAATACTCCATTTTATCAAAAGCCCCACCCCCACCACCAAGTCGACAGCAGCGCTGGTCGATCCCTCAAGCGTCGCCAATGACCTAAACTCTGATGTTCAGGTTTTGAGGGCAGGCAGGAAGTGAGTATATATCACTAAGGATTTTTCTTGTATATTCAATAAAAAAACAAAAAACAAAAACACAAACAAAAACATCAGCACTTACCATATCCTTAACCAAACCACTAAGCATCACACCAACAGCTCATTGGCCGCCGCTGACCATCAGATGGCGATTGTCTCCCCGCCGTCCCAAGCCCTTCTCCTGCGACCTGGCCCGTCACCCTACCCTCAGTTCCCTCCTGGTCATATCGTGATCATGATTGCCCAGTCAAAGGACCGTGAGATCGTCGACTTGCGTTGGCTCTTTTTGTGGTCCGGCCTATTTGACGAGGTCGAGTTTGAGAGGGAACTGAGGATGGGCGCCGCGCGCTAGTGGCTGGCGACCCGGGGGGGGCGGGGGGCGGGGGGACCCCAATTGCCTCGGTCCTTGTTATGGGGTCTTTAAACGACTCATATATCCGAAAGAGAAAAACCTTAAGCAAAGGTGCCATTTGCTCTCGGATTCTGCGAATTAGTCTTACAGACAACAAATTCGCCTTTGTACCAAAGATAGGACATAACTATGTACTAATGTAACCACCGCGAAGCGGTTACATAAGTCCGAGTCTAGTAATATATTTAGAATGCTCACTAATTTTGCGGAAGTTTGAATGGCCTGGTGTTTTGTGCTTTGCGCGGAGGCACTCAGTGTGTCGGGTTCTTGTTCTTGTTCATTGTCCTTATTTAGGCAAGCCTAGTACGTCATAATTCGCCACCTAACCCAACCAACTTACATCTGCTCTACACTATACCCACAAGAACCTCTTCCCTTTTCTTAATGTCTTAACCTTTTAACGCCCGGAAAGGGGTAGTACCCAATATTTTCTTGAAAGGTAGGAGGTTTTACGTATTGTTTCGGAGTAGAGCATTTTATTCTTCCTTCAGAAGAGTTGCCCTCTTGTCAGTAATCATAGCTACTGGCGTAGCGCTCTGAGGAGGGAGTGGGGTGAGAGAGACGGGACCGGATGAATGTGACAAGCCGACTCGACCCTTTCACATTCTTGAGATGATTGTCTTCTATTCATTTATTTAGAAAATACCTTCCAAGGTGGGCGGCGTTTATGAACTCACATAGCCAATTACTTTGAAATGTAATGCTGCAAGATGACGGAAATTTGAATTTGGTAAAGTGTGGGATTTGTCTTGAAATAATGATGTGCAACTTTCCGGCAAATTGCGGAAAAACAATTTTTTTTTTTTAGTAACTTGATAATGGCGCAGTTCTTTTTAAACAGGCGTCAGGAAACATATGAGTTTGGAAAAATTAATTATATAGTTCCTGACGTGTGGTACGATACAGGGACACATACAGGGACACAGGGACACTACCCAGAGCGTCATTAGACGGGATCACTTAAACTTTCAGTGATGATAGCTATCCGCAAAGGGAAACCGGGTGACGCGCTTTGGCCATCAAGGACACCATGCTTTTCAACTTATTAAACTCTAGTTTACGAAGGGAGGTCAGAATTACTTAAAATATGCCGAATTTTTTCGTTAGAAATATTAAACTGTTCTGTTTTTGGTTGGTAAGTGAAACTGTGCACGTGTCCGATCAGTGTAATGTTAAAAAGCGCAGTAGGTAATGCAGGAACCAAAAAACTTAATATGTGGTGTTTTTTTATATCGTCATTCCTTATATCAGACACGCGGCCAGTTTTTCGTTGGTCGTTGCATTATGAATTTCCCGTTTTGCGTTTGCGCCGGGAGTCGGATACCGAGGCTCGAAGTCGGGATCCGAAGGCCAGGCTCCAATTATCCAATTAACTCACAAGCATAATTTTTGGGAAACACCATTACACGTGTCCCGCAACGGAAACATATACAATAAATATATTAATACATACATTCATCCTCGGCCATCTTCCCTAAATATCCAATTTCGAGGCTTATTCATGGTCACGATCAGCACCGAGATAACCGATACCGGAAAGCACGCTATATGTTAAGCGGAATGCTTACAGAGGACGGGATTACTATCGGAATACGGCTGGAAAGGTGGATTTTATTTACTGCACGTTGTAATAGAGTTCGGGCGATCTTTCGCTGGATGTCTTTGACTAATCCCATCGTATTCGGAATGACACCCGAAAATGTGTATTCGGAAAAACGCCCGAACATGTGGTAGAGGGGAAAGAAGGCTAGCTTACTTTGGGGGTGTTTCAGAACTTGGGCTGGGCGCCGGGGACTGACGGGGTCGGAATTGAAACTCGTGCTTTCAGGTGGATTCTATGATTCTATAGACATCATCATTGTTTACATACTCACAGCAAGGGACCCCTTAACAATGTTGCCTTTAGTATTTACAAAAAGGATTGGGGGGAAAAATAATGATCAGATTGCGGCGACTATTTATATTTTCCCCACATCTATATACCCCATGGGGCTGGTCGGAGAAGCAAGCACGCGGCGCACACGTGAAAATTCATTCAATTGACAGGGCGCCGATCACTCATCCCTATATACCAAGGCGTTTGTCTCAACATACATTTCCAAGATTCCGGATTGCAAGAAAAAAATATACATTTTAATTATTATTTTTCCCAGCTGAAATTTCCCGTCGACATGAACTTGCATTTCCCCTCATTTTCACGCTAAACAGGCACACAAAAGGCAACACGGCGAGGCTTGTGATAATAAATAAAGCTTTCGGATCAAGGGATCTACACGTTCAGGAGGTCAAGTGGAACAATCTGCTTTTTGGGGGGATTAGATCCCGGTCAAAATTTGAGAGGAACCGAGGTTACAATATCCAAATTCCTTTTTAGTTTCAATATTAAAATCCCGTTATTTTATTTAATGTTTATAACTAATATTGACTTGGAAGCGGAGGGAAAAAAAAAAAAAAAAAAAAAAAAAAAAAAACAATAGCAAGTTCGTTAAGTTACAATGATTCATCACATGGCACCGCCGCCGCCCCAGCAAAATGTACACGTTCCCTAAGTGAAGGAGGGGGTGGGGGAACCAATCGGTAACGGCAACGGTAAACAACGAAGGAAATAATGTCAAAAGTTCTGTTATAATTCCAAGACATTCCGGTCGGTTAAATACGTTTCTTTTCGTTCCAATTGAATATTACCCCCCACCCAGTCACCACCCTATCAACAGCTTTCCGTACACTCAAGATGAGTCAGCCCACTGAAGCCCCCACTGTTACGTCGACCGTTCGGCCGGCCGAGAACCAAAGTACTGCTGTCGACGAACTTGACGTAGGCGCTACTGTTTCTCAAAATAGTCGCGAGGTGCACTTTGACGTCTTCTAGGAAACTTTCTTTCGTTTGTTAATTTATTAATGACAATGGTTAATGCTGATCGTCGCTTGAATTTACAGCATCAGACCAACAGCTCATCGGTTACTTCTTTCAGTAACCAGGGCGAAACGTCCTCTCAGACGGACACCGCTCCTATTCTCGCCCCTGATATCCTCGCCGACCCCGCTCCCGCCTTGGCTCCCGTTCCCGCGGCTCTCGTTCCCGCGGCTCCCGTCTCCACCGCTTTCATTCCCGCGGCTCCCGTCCCCGCTCCCGTCCCCGCTCTCGTCCCTGCTCCCGCTCCAGCTCCCGTTCTCGCTCCCGCTCCCATTCCCGCTCCAGCTCCCGTTCTCGCTCCCATTCTCGCTCTAGTTCTCGCTCCCATTCCCGCTCCCGCTCCCGCTCCCGCTCCAGCTCCCGTCCTCGCTCCCGCTCCCATTCCCGCTCCCGCTCCCATTCCCGCTCCCGCTCCCGCTCCCGCTCCCGCTCCCGTTCTCGCTCCCGCTCCCATTCCCATTCCCATTCCCATTCCCAATCCCGTTCTTAACTCTCTCTCCGACATCCTACAAACCACCCTGTCTCAAATCCTCGCTGGAACTACTGTCAACCAACTCACGGTCGTCAATATTCGCCAATTCCTGCAATCCCCACTCAACGTCAATATCTTCCAGTTCCTGCAATCGCCCCAGTTAGCGACGTTTGAGAGGGAATTGCCAGAAAATTGAACGTATGCGACGTCGTCCGTTTGCACGATACAACCCGAGTTATGCATTATTCTCTACAAGATATGATTAGCGCCCCCTACTTTCCTTAACCTCTTCCCCTGCCCACTCTTTTTTTTTTTTTTTTTTTTTTTTTTTTTTTTTTTTTTTTTTTTTTTTTTTTTTTTTTTTTTTATTTTTTTTTTTTTTTATTTTTTGTTTTTTT
>RBNK01001376.1:0-15783 GCA_003990785.1 Endogone sp. FLAS-F59071 | reverse complement strand
TTTTTGCCCGTGGGATTTAATTGCATCCTATAATCAAATATAATTATATGTATAATTATATATACGGCAGATTTACCTATGAATCTACATATCTGTTCTACGGACGGATACGTTCGAGCCCGAATTTGGTTCAAGAACAAATCTCGTGCATTTGTGCGACCATTGAAAAAAAAAAAAAAAAAAGCTTAAACATATCTGGCTGGTTCATTGTTGAAAAAGGCCTCATGATCTGAATTTTTTTTGAAAAAAAAAAATTCTGCTTCCGTATGTGGTTAACCGGTATAGTCGAGGATGAAAACGTTTAAGACTTACAACGGATGGTGTGAAAATGCATTCAAAATAATCTGCAGCCGCTGTTTCGTTTGCGCCATAAATCCTTGGTCCTTCTTAAACACTTGCTGTTTATTTTATTCCCCAAAATGTTGACTGGTGCGACGTTACTTTTTTTCTTTTGTATATATACTAGATGATCGATAAAATCATTGTCAATATCATTTAAAAACTGGCGTTTGGTTCGGACGGCAGGTATTTTTTGCCCATAACCAATGAGGACGGTTCGTGACTTACAGCTGAAGAAGGATCTAAACCAAAAAAAAATTTTCAGATGAAACCTCTTTCACACGAAGCAAATTTTTAACAACAAAAAAGATAAGTATCATTGTTGCCCTCGGCGACACCCTCCTTATAATCGCAGTCATATGTTTTAAAGTTTAATTGTGTCAACCAGGTTAACGGAAAGCTGCGCCCCCCGAGTAGTGTCTCGGTGTTTCGGAGGCAATCGTGAAGCGAAGGAAGCGAAGGAGGAGGTGAAAGGGGATTCTACGATTTCCAAGCAAGACAGAGCTCAATGCAGAAAAGTAGCAGATTGTCGCGAGTATCAAAGTAGCCCTTAACAATGGTATACAATCGAATCCGGTAGCGCGAAAGCAAGCATCGGAAAAAAATGAAAAAAATGGCGTTCGTATTACCAGGGTATGCATTCGTGGGGGGGGTGCTTTACGCGTTCTATTGGTTGTAGAACCTCGTAAACATCAATGAATCAGTCATAAAATACCTTCTCTATCTCGTTGCACGGATGTCGCCACCACCCCTAGTACCGTTATCGGTAAAAGGCAATCGCTTATTGCCCCAGCGTGGCCAATGTCCATAACCGGCTTTGTTATTTATTTACTTTTTTGTGGAGAAGAGTTATTTGTTTTTGTTTTTTTTTTTTTTTTCTCCTCATTACTATATTTTGACTTGTAATTATATCGCTATATGTATGGAATTACTGATTCTCCAATACAGAGTTTTGAAAAAAATGGTATGTCTCTCCGAAACATTACAAAAATAGAGAGCAGTCAAGTTTTTTAATTGACATGTAATGCTACAGTTATTTAATGCTACATTTGTGATTCACTCGCGTTGTACCCTTTTCGCCACTGTTTTTTGAAAGAATCCCAACACGAATCTAAATGTACTACTATTTCCCCCTTAACTTCACGCTCGCTATATTTATTCCGGAATTCCATTGCCCAAATCGTCTAATATCCTCTTTTTGCTTCTTGCTGACGTGCGGGACTCTTCATAAACCATTGTGTGGGAATTGTGGCGTGTATCCTAATAATAATAATAATAAACATGCCAAGAATTGATCCGGATAAGGTAACTGTAGCCTAGATAAATATATACACTTACATTTACCTGTGTACGAAGTTCCAAAAATACATTTATTTGCTGCGACCTCCCTGGCACAATACCCAAAACCCGAGATTCAGTTGCGTCTCACCAACGGAACGGTTCGGTGGCCAGACAAGCCTCGTCATTACCGGTTAGAAGACCCGGGGTACTAACCGTGGATTTGATATCTTGTGGCTTAGAGGGGGTAAGGTGTATCGGCCAGTTTAATACTTTTATGGCAATTAAATACGATGATATGTAGTTATTTGTACTGTATTTAACATTACATGTAATAAAATACTAATATAATCATTTTATTGCGTATGGCGTATGGCACCCCGAAATAGCTTCAATGTTGGGAGTGCGGTAAATTTTTCTCCCGTTTCGAAACCCGGAAAAACGACAAGTTATTCAACAGTCACCTAAAGTTAAAATTATGGGGTTATATTAATAAAATATATTTTAATACTCGAGTCCTCTTTGATTGTCGGCCACAGCCTTCTAATACGGGATAAATTAACCTGTTCTTTGGGGGCGATGAAGTTTTCCAAAATTAAGGTGCGATTGCCAAAACATAAACAATGAGCACCCTTTGATTTGGCCGAAACAAGCTGCAATGGCACAAACTTTCTCAAAGTGCCTCAAGGGATTGTCCAAAATGACATACCCTCGAACAGAAAAAAAAAAAAAAAAAAAAAAATTGTCAATGACGTGCGGACGCGGAGTTTTCCATTTTATCAATCAACTGATGAAAGGGATAAACACCAGTGCGTGCAGCTTGCACCACGGACCGCGCAGCTGCCAAGCATCAAGGTATATTCTTTGATTGCCCTTCCTCATTTTGCAATCTTGATTGCATCATTGAGAAAGTGATGAATATAATATTTGAATTTGTATCAGAACCTCCGGATCTTTGATATCATTCTAATTCCGTAATTCGTTTACCTTTCCTGAGCAACGGGAATAACTGGGTCGTTACTGAAAATTCAGTTACAGTTTGTTTGTTTTTTTTTTTGTATGATTTTTTTTTTTTTTTTTTTATTTTTTTTTTTTTTTTTTTTAAATTAAGACATGACAATGTGTATTTGATGGGTAAATGGTAATATTATTCAATGAACTAGTTGACGTGCATATCAGTATTTTCGTTGGAAATATGAGTCTGTGGATAACCCCGCTGTCTGCCTCCATGGATCCAAGTGCTTTTTCGGTGTCAAGGATCGAGGCGCCCCCCCGGTCCCCGTCACCAGCGGCTGCAAACGGAATACTTTTGGTATTCTAGTCCATGCTTAATGCCGTCGATGACGATCGAACCGTATTTGCGGAAAATGAAAAATGTAGGCACGAAGCTAACAACAAATTCACTACTGTTTGATGTGATTGAGTGTCAACTGGAAAAATCGTGACACATGTTTAATCAATCAATGATTGCTCATTAATGTTGACAGTAGCATCTGCGAGTGCATGGCATACTCAAAAAAAAAAAAAAAAAAAAAAAAAAAAAAAAAAAAAAAAAAAAAGGAAATAAAAAAAAAGGGAAGAAAGAAAATAATAAATAAAAAAAAAGTTCTGAGTGTCGGTGACAACCGAAATTGGGGCGTTTTTTTAACCATTGGACAATATGCAGCCCGAAATGTTACATTGAATACATCCCCCCGGGAGCGGAACAATTTTGGGGACCCGTGCAGGTAGGGCCCTCACCGTTGGTGTGCTATCAAAAAAAAAAAAAAAAATTGTCAAAGGGATGACAGGCATGAAGAGCTAACTGAATGGAATTGCTCCGCTCCCTTGTAAAGGGGGTCTCGCATTATAATATTCAGACATGGGCAGCACAAAACCTAACGGTCAGAGCTCATTTGGCTATTCCGAGCCCGACTCAATAAGAAAGCAAAGTCGAGTTTTGTGCTCACATAATCACAAATCTGATTACTTTAGGGGTTGGTCGTGCTAACATTTAATTGACGTACCCGCAAGGTTAGCCAGTACTGGGTGTCAGATCACGGTGTATTTCTCCGCACATATTGCAGTGATTTTTTAATTGAATCATATAGCCAATATCTCTAATTAACCTAAATTTCTAAAGATTGCCCCCCAATATATGATAATGTTAATTAAATAATCTCAGAGGCAAATGGAGTTTGGTTTCGGCAACAATCACCTTGTATGATGCCTTCTTGCATAATGTATTTTTTGTCTGTCTACATTAGTCAGAAGCTTCAGCACTGTCACACAATGTTCAACACCAACACTACTAGCGGAGATTCATTTAGATCTTGTAGATCCTGGAAAAATAAATGAGCTAAATGGGAAAACCCGAAAAAATTACACTGTTGGCGAGATGTAATTTGCTTCGTGATTGTATACTTGTCTTTGTTCAAACCCCCTTTTTTCAGAGCACAAAGACGGTTGCCAGTAAGAACTGAGATGAATTGTTCCCTTACAAACGTAAAACCTATCCTAATGAATATTCTGGTGAGAACAAGCACGCTTTGTGGCAATGCCAAATTGGATGAAAGGTCTTGTTCGTTTTTAAGACCAGTGAGGACATTGACCACATGTAAAAAAAAACCCGAGGTAAGGCCATGATCTTCAAACGGAGTATTGAGCAGGATGATCGACCAATTGTGAACCGGTGGACAGGCCGCATTAAACTGGTGATTGGCAAGATTGATAACCCCGATACGCCACCGGGAAAGCAATCTTTTGCCTATACAGTGTTAATAAAGTGTGGGTGGGGACAGAAAATAAATTCCGTGGATACCCAGAATTAATTGCAAGGGTTGAACCTGACCACTCGGATGCGGGTGACAGCAAATAAACATAAATGGCGATCAAATGACAACATATGATCCCTTTTCATTAGCGCACCAGTCCTTCATCTTTCCCGATTAAGGTAGTTTCTGAAGTTCTAAAGATCGCTCGTGTGGCTGGTGACCGTTCAGATGATCGTATGTTTTTGTTGTTGTTGTCTTGATTTGTAAACTGTTGAATAATAACTGCACAAACATGATATAAATCAATGTTTGGAATCTGTTGATATATAATCGAGTGGTACCATTCTTTATTGATCCAAACAATATGTTATACTACCATTGATATTCATTATACTTTGGAGATTAAATTGCCGAGAAGGACCCCATAACTGCCCTAACTGTTCGACTGTTCGAGAAGGCTGAGTGTCGTCATAAAAATCGGGTACGTAAAAAATATTACTCGATTAGCAAAGGCGAAGGAGGTCGGGGACCTTCGGTGTTATTACCGCGGTGTTGACGATATACATGGTGAAGTCGGTAGTGTTTAACGGTAATCCTTCGCGCCTCCGTCAAATATGATTTTTTATAATTAATAATACCTAGGGTGACAAAGTCTTCACTAAGCCGCAAAGTCGTGGGCATTGTCTATCACTGCCTGATGTATGCCAACTGCGTAACAGTGCCCTGCTTGTTGAAGGCTTAGGTAATGGCCAGCGGAAAAATTAGGAAATTCAGCACGTGTAATAAACGATTTAACTCGCACTTGTACAGATGGTCTGAGCGTGGCCGGAGGAACAATAAATTTAATAAATTTGACAGTTCGAAAGGACTTGGGGCTCGATCCGTCAAAATATCAATTAACCATGTTCTTGGGCTATGTATATTGCTGTTTGGAGAGGAGCGGTGGAGCGTGCGGCAACGGGACATTTACTAATATGTATAAAAATAACATGATGCCCCTTATCCACTTGTAACCGACTTTGATATGTACCACGTTTCAGACTTCTTTCTGTCCATCATTTCCTAGTTGATCCAAGAACGATTGTTGGGATTTTCTGCAGACGTGATCGGAAATGGTGCATCATTCTGTCATTTGTGATAATAATTTTTTTTTGATCAAAGGAGGGATTCGGATCTGGCTATTTACATTTGCCACCAAACCTTCATTGCTGAAATCTGATTGCCAGAGCCACGTGCCACACAATAACCTTTGAGCTGAAGCTATAGTTTTAAAGGTGGGGGGGAAGGTAATGGAGGGGGGAAGGGGGAAGGACAAGGGGGAAGGACAAGGGGAAGGAGAGGGGGAAGGAGAAGGGAGGAAGGGGAAGGAGGAGCGCAAGCACATTCACGATCGGCGAGATATTATTCGTACTCAAATAACAAAAAACTCGTGTTAGCCCTGAAATTATATAATTCCAAACTGACGGTTGGGTTCGACTGATCCCCTGCTAAATCTCATTAAAATTTTACCATAGGTATGTACAACATACTAACCGAAACAGCAACACAAAGAGCAGAGAGCAACACAAAGGGCTTTGGATCCTAAAAACCTTGAATCTATGATGGCTCGAGGTAAGGAGCTTGCCCCTCTTTCCTTTGCGCGCTCTCGTGGTGATTCAAGACTCGTTGGTGCCAAAGCATGCGATCGAGTAGTGGTTCTTTTCCGAAGCTGCCCCAAAGGTAATTGACATGCACGGTCCCACCCGATGTGGTAAAATCTCTTGCAGTGGAACACATGGGCATCGGTGAACTTTTTTTTTTTTTTTAAAAAAAAAAAAAAAAATAATGCAGCGTGGAGATATCCAAAATCGGATAATGGCTCCCTCTCTTAAAAGCACGCTATTGTCTAAAGTAGAGGGGTCCAATCTTCAACATTGGTTTTTCGATTGCAATTTCCATTTTTCTCTCAAGGTTCTACGAAATCCGAGATTTAATTCGTGGCACTTTGTATTCTGCTACACTGACGTTATTGTAGAACCAACATTTCGAAATTCTTAGTGACCCCAAGTATGAATCATTATACTTGTAGGAGGTTACTTCACTATCATATTAATGACAAATAGAACAGGATTAAAAATCAAAAAAAAAAAAAAAAAAAAAAAAAAAAAAAAAAAAAAAAAAAAAAAAAAAGTGGTATGACGTTTGAGAGAAAATTGCTTTGGTGATTCTTTTAATAGATCGCATCATTATCGTGATTACTATAGGGAGTTCTAGAGCACGATACATCTGGCGACATGAACCCTTTGTAATAAAATTCTCTAATGAACAAAGAAAGGAGCAAGGCGATAGGTGTACATCTTCAAGGTGTTCACTATAATTAAGTAGTTTTGATAAATCTCCCACCATCCCGAAGTTCTTAATTTAGACTGAGCAGTAATAACTCAAACCATATTCAGTAAAGGCTGTCGAAAAGTGCTCCAATCGTTCGGCTCCAGAGCGAAAAAAGTCATGCTGCCTTATTATACCCTTATTATACCGTAGAAAGCGGGAAAGCTCGTTTGCGTTTACGTATAACTCGAACATGTGTGCAAAAAAATTTATTGGGAAAAAAAAAAAAAAAAAAGTGGCGATGGGGAAGAAGGGGGGGGCTATAATAAGACCCAAACATTAGTCCATATATAAGATATAAGTATTACTGATATTGGTCGGCCATTCCGAAGTCATATGTGCTAATTTAGTATATATTAGTTTATAATACTTTTTTAGGGATTTTTTTTTTTTTTTTTTTTTTTTTTTTTTTTTTTTTTTTTTTTTTGAAAAATTTACGAGTAAACAAAAAAGCGATATTTTCAAAATTTCACAAATAATCCTTCTCGTAGTACATTCTAAGTTCAAGGTTCCACAATGGCGGCCATTACGACCTGACACAGATATAAAGCCACCAAATGCACCAGCCGCCAAAAAATTCTACCAGTTCATCTTCAATCGTTCACAACACAACGTACACAACGTTAAACACACAATGCCGAGCAGTAAATCAGCGACAAAAATCAGCGGCAACCCTGCCTCCTCCTCGTCGGTGTACACTTACCCTACAGCAAACACCTCGAGCACCTCCGTTTCGACTTACTCGGATTCTCCAAAAGTATCGTCCTTCCACGCCAGGGTCCCACCCGTTCCTCTTACTCCCGAGAACCTGACCAGGCACACGCGCCTAGTCCGGACCAGTGTTCGTCAAGATCCCTTTACTCTTACTATCGAGAAATACCAGGAATCCCTCTTGAGTATCACTGCCGACTCGCCGACCACGGAGGCTTTCGAACGTCCGAAAACCGACAAGAAGAAGAAGAAGAGAAAGATTCAGTCGGACTACGTTATCTGCCCACCGCGTGCTCTCCCTTTCCCGTACCACAACGATTCCATGTTCCTTCCTGTTGCTGAGCAAGAGCAGCCGAACTCGGATCCCAGATTCAGCAATTCGTCGCTGTACGATCTTCGGCGCACTCGATCGTTGAGTGTTCCTCGCGTGAAGACTCCGCCGATAGATAAGAGCGCATCTCTCTTGGAGCGTTCACCTTCGGCGCGGAAGCCCGCTTATGAAATTCTGCAAGCCCCTCTGGCGCCCATTGAGAGCACACCCATAGTTAATCCCAGGGCTCCAAAACCCTTGCCCCACCAAAGGTCCCCCAAAAAGTCCGCGAGCCCCCAGCGGAAATCCAGTAACTTTTTGGTCAAGCTGTGGCGCTTCCTCGTAGGATCTAGAAAGCAGAACAAAGTGGAACCGCCGCGTCCGTCTGTGGTGCTCCTACGTTAGCTTTTTCCAAAGATTGCACGCAGTGATTTCCCTTCAAATAATTCCACGGAGCCCGCTTAACCGCGCGCTCATCCGCCATCAAGATATGGACACCGGTGGAATCTTTGAAGCATAGTCCGAAGAACGAAAGACAAGCATATTGGTTTCATCCCTGTGGGCGACGAATCTCCGCAGGTATGCACAGTCTCCGAACAAGAATCGCATCCCCGCATCCCCGCCATCACATGTCGCATAGGTCTCATGTCATTTCCCTCTCTTGCCCTTCTCAGGTTTAAAAGCCACAAGCTAGGATTTTTTCCGCTCCCTATTCTCCTACTCTCCTTGATTATTCGGCGCAGATCTCGACCTTGGGCTAGTGCATAGTCGACCCCTCTCCTTTTTTGCTCAGCGGGATTGGAAGAACTCCCTCTTCAACGTCAACGTCCCATCGACTCGTGCTAGATCCCTCGCCCCGCTTGGCCCTTTCGCCTTCGACTGACGACACACACACCCGTGTTTTTCACCGCGTGAAACATTCCCACCTACCACTAAACCGGCACATTGCTACACCACAGCCTCCCGCCGTACACCAAAATCTCCCACCCAAAATTTGTGGCTTGCAGAGCCGGACCCAGTGTCAAAATCATTCTGCAGCTGCAGCAACGACCCGACTTAGGTTAATTCCTGCCCTTTTCAAACTCCTCCATCACAAGAAAACAACAATACTCGTGCGCAAGAGCGCACTTATGGCGTCTATGTCTAAAAGATCTTCGCTTGTCTAGGCAATCGTTCAAGATCATATGCATTGTAACTTTTAAGACAGCCCAATTTTGGCATGGTCTGTACTTGATCAGAATGACACTATTGTAGCTATATGCCTTTCTCCGCAACTATGCATTATTATTTTATTTGCTGACAAGGAATAAATAAATCTTACAAAACCGGATTTTTATGATCGGAAAACTGTTGTAGTGATACTGCATACTGATCGACAGTGCAAATCTCGACAGGTTGACACCTTTTTTTTTTTTTTTTACTTGATGTTTGTTCGGGGTTAGGATCCTGCAATTTTTTTTTTTTTTTTTTTTTTTTTTTTTTTACAATCCCATGATACTAAAGTAATAACCACCTAATATTACTAAATGATATTACTATTTCGCACCCCTGGCTCATAATAATCTTTTTTAGTTAATTTCTCCCTATTCAGTTTAGGAACTCCAGATTCCGGAATACCAAGGAAGAATACCGGAAATAATAGTAAATATTACAAACTTTGTTTCTAACAACGACCATGTCGTCATTAAAATTTAAAGTTTTCGATTGAGACTCCAATCCAGCAGCACACATTGTTCACCGATAAAGTAACTATCCATCAAATGTGTCTCGAGGCTTGGCCCAGTAGATTTGCCCTCCTTTGCAAACAACCCACACTCCTCCCCACCTCCACATGATATTATTTGTCATTGAGTCATTGAAGCAAACCGGCCAGTACTTGCCGAGCGGTCCTAGTTCCCGCAATGTGATGTTTGCAATTGGGACACAGGTCGGTCGCTGGTCAACTGGTCAACCGGTCGACTGGTTGACCAACCGGCCTACCATCTATAGGAGCGGAGTTACAGCCACGGTGAGTTGCCCCGCGAGCCGGGCTTAACTGATATTATGCGGGCGATCGCCTCTGTACGATATCGATCTTGTGAGTGAGGTCTGCCGATCGATAATGTTTATTTTTGAAATGGCACAGACCAGCAGTTTCAAGATGGCCCAAGCACCCAAGCACACCGGCATGCTGCTAATTGATCAATTTCTAATGAGTGATAATATTAATTATATACACATTGATTATCAAGGTGTCAAAGTGAATCAAAGTGAATCGCGCAAAAATAAGAAAAAAAAAAAAAAAAAAAAAAACTATTAAAAAAAAAAAAAAACAAAAAGAAAAAAAAAAAAAAAAAAAAAAAAAAAAAAAAAAAAAAAAAAAAAAAAAAAAACTATTAAAAAAAAAAAAAAACAGAAATGATCAAAAAAAAAAAAAAAAAAAATTCACATGACCAAAGGCGAGATGCACCGGCGCGATATCGTCGCATGGGACATTCACGAGTGGTTTTCGCTTACAATCATTGGAATGGCGCGACGTGCGGTAGGACAAATCGGAGCAGCAGCAGGTTTAATTTTGTAATTTTGTGTCGCCACGCGAGTGGAGTCGTGGGCCGCCCATTGGTCCCCGGAAGGTCAGGTTTTCGTTGCAGTTTTCCTTATAATTATCTTGTGCTTTCGGATCTTGTGCTTTCAGGCCTCACAGTTTTCGGATTTCGGGCGGCATGTTCGCGTACCCTTCAGATTAACGTGGCGAGGGCAATATTCGGGCGACGTGTGAAAGCACACGTGGAGAATGAAATGTGGTAATCCATGATGCCATGATGTAAATCAAATTACAAACCCTTTTTGTAACACGCGCAAGGAAAGGATTCGTTTATATTTGCCAAGCAAAGCAATGTTCTGAGTCAACCAAATGTTCGAACGTTTCCTGGGAAAATGCCTGAATTCCTTGGAAAATACCTGAATTGCCGCATACGGCCAATAGACTCATGCTTGATTGGCAAGGTAAGTTAAATTTCTCACGTTATAGACTTTATTTTTCGCTTTGGGAAGCTGGTGTTATCCTTTTTTTCCCCTAAAAAAAAAAAAAAAAAAAAAAAAAAAAAACTTGTCAGCAAAAAGATATTGACTGGTCATAATCATAGGATTCCTATGCCAACACGTAGGTTGCTTGGCTTCTCTTCTCTCTCTTCTTATAGAAGATATTCCGTATATATTCTTTCCGAACTTTTCGCTTGGCTTCTCCCCATTCCTCCTCCCCAAAATAAAATAAAATAAACAAAGGTAGGCTGCTCAAATAAAGCTAGTAAAGACGAACTGAGCCTCGATGAGCATATGATTGGGGTTTTGGTTAAAATAAATTGTACGCTTATGGTGGGACAAACCGTGTGCCTAATAAATTGGACTCTGACTATTGTAATTATAATTATTGAAGTTCTTTTTATTGTATACATTATATGTATGCGAACACAGTTCATAATTATTGGTATTTAACAATGGAGATCATTGAGAAATCGGTACAATTGTTTGTCGGGCGACTTTCCCGAGTAATTGACATTTTGGAATGTAGCAATTCTATTTTACCTTAAGGTCGCTGGGGATCTGTCATCCGATTTGGAGAAGTGTTCAATGGTGTTGGGGTCATTTGGGATACCAGGCTGGTTGCTTGTTGATATGGGAAAATTGCGAATTACATACCGTAAACTTCGGAAACACCCCCCCGAAAGTAACACCCTATATATATAATCATATAAAATATAATTGCACGCTGTGCGCCAAGTACAATTGGTTTCTGTACACTTAAATTTTCTTGGATTTACATTTACATAGACATTTGGCTATTAACTTCGTCAAGATCCGAGCCAGCACATATCTTAGAGGCTTGGTCCGCGGAGTACTGGAGTATGGCCTCTGGTTCGTTGATTGTCAACGTGTATACTTTGTTGGAACTTTTGTATCATGGAACCCGATTGTAACACCCCATGCCCGTTGCAGACATTTGACACCCGAATGTAACACCATACCAATTCCAATTTGTAACACTTCCCCAAAAGTAACTTACCGAAATTTACGGTATCACTCCACGCAGACAGTCACATCTAAAGACTAGGCTACATAAATGCTGTAGCGCAAGATTTGACTGTTCTGTGTACGTGGCTCGTCCCATTGAAAGCCATATACGACTATAGCAGTGATTGTGTGAACTATGTTCTTGTCACTAAGTGGGACAATTTGGTATGACATATGGAATTCAACCCATGCCCCAATATATCCGGCGGTTTGCGCGGAGGCCGAAAAGTTGGGGAGTTGCGGACGGAGACTTAGCGCATTTCAGAAATAGATTAAAATTCCAGACAATACCCGTATGTGCAAGCTCTAGAATATTTTAAGATATGGTTGGATACAAGATGATTATTTGATGGATATAACTGATATAACTGTATTAGATATCTAGATTGACTGAATATCATCTGGATCAGCGCAAGCTGATATAAAATATACTTTAATATCGAATGCCGGAACAATTTTCACTGTCAATTGTGAATTAATACAAAATTGCTTGATCAGGTACACGCGATTTTGGTTTTGCCGTTTGACGTGAGTTCCAGTATTATCTATAAGTGAATAAATCTACAGTGTCACCGGTGCGCGTTTTATTTGACTGATGAACCAATTAGGTGGGGAGCGGGAGGAACACAGCTTAGTGAGTGTGTGAGCCATTTTTTTTTTTAGTAAGGGCTATCACTACGTATGTTTGAGAAAGTTAATTATTAAGCTATTACCGAGTTGTGCACACAGATTCTTAAAAAGATGACATCCGATTGTCTTGCCATCATCGATATAAAATATCACGTTTGCCCCTCCACACTCTGGATTTTTTTATTTTTAGACTTGGGTTGTCCAGCGCTTCAAATAAAATAAAATAAAAATAAAAATAAAAATAAAAATAAAAATAAAAATACTCTGAACGAAAAAATGTCGAACTTGGACATTTTCACGGACCTCATCCCTTTCCAAAACCCTAGGCCTCGACGTGGAATAGAATGACTTTACCTGGAATGGAACCATTTTAGGTGAAATTGGAACAACCGACGTGGAATGAAAAAAATTATATAATTAATTGTATGCAATCCGAATTGGTGTTTTATTTAGAAAGGAATTACCCGCGAAAGTTATGTCCTTGGCACTGTAAACTAGATAAGGTCGCTAGACAGAATAAATGATAAAGGCAACATGATTATGCAATAGTTCAAATAAAAAATGACAGAGGCAATAGCATAGATTTTTGATAAACCATAAGGATATTTTGGAATAGACACGGACGTATGCGGTGAGTGGTGATCGAGCTGTTGGATTAAATTTGTAATTAATTAATTAATTAATCTATACCGCCGATGCATTGACGGTAGAATTCAATTGAATAAACGAGTAAGCAATTTTGTTGGAAATCAAGCCAGATTTCTCCAGTTTCCGGATTTTTTTATTAATAATTTATTATGCTAAAATATATAAAAGAGCTAACTCTCAATGTTAAGAAATGTCAATTTACAAAATTATGCACAGGTAACACAATAAACCATAAAGAACCATCATGGATAGACAAGCAACACCACCTCCTTCTAGTTATAAGTGTCATCTATCTCCTACAACTTATCCAAAGGCCAAAAGATAATATCTTCCTACAAACTGTTTCTTTCTCTAAGCTTATCTCCTTTCATAACATTATTAGTAGAAAATTTTAATACTATTAAAATCTCCACTTTCTTAAAGCTTTTGCAATTCCTTTAATATTGAGACGTGGGTACCAAAAACTGGACCAAATTGTTCGTGCGTCGTGAGAACTCTTAGAGCGATAAAACCGCTATCTCTTCGTTGCGTATCCTTACTGACAGCCACGTGCTTATTCAGGCTTTACTTGAGATATTTCAAAGACTCTGAAAGAACTGACTTTCTTTCATGAGAAATAGAAGGGGTATTTATACAAAATTGAAAGTGGCTCGCTAAAGACGGAATTCTTATTGCGAACAGTTTGTGATCTGATGTATAGCTAAGAATAATGAAAGGTGAGAACTTCGGGGCGAAGGCGATGACTTCGGACTTAAGGTAACGAATGGCTTCGGACTTGTCAGATTAGGCGGTGGGTCACAATTCTAGTTGGCCGCCACAATATATTAATTAATTAACTAGTGATAGCAGTTGGATTTAGCGGGGAGTTGTTGAAGAGATTTAAAATTTGTATAGTTTTACAGTATAAATTACAGTAGGAGTCTAATACTAAGGTTATATATTCCAAAATATCACATATACAAAAAGTTTTACAATATTTACATAAATCCAATACAAATAAAAATTCAAAAAGAAATAGTAATATAATAATTAAAGAGAATTTATTTAAAAAAAGTTTTGATATTTAGTCTAGTTGTGTACTGTATGAAAATAGCTATTTTGATTTTTTTTTTTTTAAAAAAAAAATAAATAAAAAAAAAAACAGTCTATCAGTTAGTTGCTTACAAATTATATAAATCTATTAAATTAACTATTATAAAGTTAATTATTTTATTAAAACATTATAGTTAATATAGAATGCATCTAGTGTAAAAGATGATATAGTTATGTATATTTTTCTAATTTTTTGTATATATCAGAAAAATGGTTAATTAATCCATGAATTATTCTATAAACTACTCTAGAACTCTGCTAGAATAATATCACAAACCATGAACACCTCTAGAACAATATCACAAACCACAAACTGGCTAGAATAGCCTGCAAACAGCCTGAGAACAACTTACCAGCACAGATGCTAGTTATAGACTATAAACTGAAAATAGTTTCCTGATATATCAACTTCTAATGAGCTACAATTCAATATTAACAAGAAGAACTTAAAGAATATTTTAAACTTAGTAGACTATTAGACAGTGTTACCAGATAGCAATACTACGTAAGAACTATGACAATCTGCAGCAGCTACAGGGTTATTATCTCATGATTTCTAGATACCAAACAGAGTTTACAGACTTTTCCAATAAGATTTTGATACCATATAAAGAGTTAATGTCTCTGCTAGAGAAATCTATACCCTGAAAAGCTGTGAATTAGAAATACTTATAGCCAAAATTCGAGAAATAGACAATTTAGAACTGCACAAAATTTATCTTATTTAAACCATCAAGATTAAGAACTAGACAGAATTTTAGATATGTAAGAAAATATGTGCAAACATAATTTCTCACACAGGGAGGAGATGTAACAGAAATATTTTTATTCTATTAAATTGCTCAAAAATGTAATTATGCTACAGCACTAGTTTACTTAGTATATTTCTTAGTTAGAGTAGTATATTTCTACATTTGTATTATCAATTTCCAAATTGTGAATTGCATAATTCTATAGATAGATATTTGTTTAGAACTTAAACAATTATTCTGATTGCTAACAAATGTTTGCATCTTTAACAAATACTTGTATCTTAAACATTTGTTCATTTTCCTATTTTTAGTACTTTATTTTACCAGTATTTTATTATTTTATTATTTTATAACTTAGCAATCTGTATAAATACTCTACCTCTTTCTTTCAATAAAATTCAGACTGCAATAAGCTAAGAAAACTTCTTACAGATAATCTGAGAGATAATTCTGCAAAGTCTAAATAGACTTTGCAAAAGAAGCCTTAGTCCAAGACTAAGCAATAGTTAGAGAGAGAGTCAAGGGACTTAAAACAAGAGAAGTTTATTTGCAACAAAGCTTATTATATTACATTCATTATTTAATACACTTTCCTACTAGTTACCCCTACCCTTCAAGCCACTACTACATAATCTGCTAAGACCCCTAAAATGTATTTTCTGCACTTGCTCAATACTGGAGCATTTTGCCATTAATATATTTTAGTCTGTCACAATATGTATTTTATAATTTTTTTTTTTTTTTTTTTTTTTTTTTTTTTTTTTTTTTTTTTTTTTTTTTTTTTTTTTTTTTTTTTTTTTTTTTTTTTTTTTTTTTTTTTTTTTTTTTTTTTTTTTTTTTTTTTTTTTTTTTT